>JAHLJT010002406.1:142537120-142578067 GCA_031308135.1 Acheta domesticus | reverse complement strand
TTTGGCATAACACACGTCACATACAGTAGACGTGCCAATTCCCTACAGTTCAGTAGCCTTTTTCTACTTAATTTTCCATTATTTACTTTTTCCGTTGCTTAGTGCATTTTAACTTCATAATAGATTTGTAAACCTTAGATATTGGGTTTTTTGTCTACGTGGAAAAGTTACAGTATTGTGACAACAAAAAATTAATTTTGTGTGAAATATAATTAACAAATTTTCACAATTTATAAGTCATATGCTTTAGGAATGATATACATAAACTCACAAATGTTAATTGTTTCAATGCAAGAATTTCTTCTCAAAGTATATAAATGTAAGGGCAAGATGGTCAGTGTGGCAATGTTAGCCTGAAAGTAGTATATGCTATTAATACTTTTTATCTTGTTTATAGTGAATAATTATAAAGTCAGACATAGCATGCCTAGCACATGACATATTTACCTATCTATGTCCTTTATTTCAACTCAATTAATCCAAAATTAACGAAGTTTCGATTGCGAAATTTGGCTCATTACAATACACCATACATATTTACGGTCATTTTAGGTTACAACTATAACCCAATGCAACAAACGATTGTATCTAACGTTTAAAGAGATGTGACTAGCTATGGGAACTCAGCTCTGCAAATAAATTTACGATACACACTGTGCTACTTACAGGGCTTACCAAAAGAATAAGGACCCCTCTCCATCACATTCCTGTGAGGTGTTCCTATACATTTGTTTAGAGTTATCTTTATACGTTATTACATTAAGCGCAAAAAACAAAAGATTGGTTCTGTAAAACAACAGATTGGTAACTCAAAAAATGAAGGAATTCTGAAATATTTTCTTTTATCAGCAACATGAAAAAAAAACCAATTTCTGATATTTAGAAAATTCTCGGTTAAAAATTATTACATTTATATCAATCAATTGTGGTTTATAAAATGTATCTATTTATTGCACGTATTTGTTTATAAAAAGTTTTGTTGAAAATATTTACTGAAGAATTTATAAAGCTCATAAAATAGGTATTCATTTTTTTTAAATAGGAAAAATGAAATATTTAATACAAGAACTGGTAGAAATTCAATTTTCGCGCCAATTGATGGGCTTACTGTTAAGCATTGTTGAGGATATATTGGTAACACTGGATAAATATTACAATATGCATGTGGGTCGTGTTTTGTGAGCTCATTTGTGTACATTTTGTTAAGTGAGTTTTAGACAATTGTATTCTTGCAAATGGGGCGTAAAAGTGTACCTAAAGATTAAAAAATGGATGATAGTTGGTATGCACAAGGCAGGGCGCTCTATCAGGCAAATTGCCGCACAGCTTGAAGTTTCCAAGACGCGTGTAGCCCAAACCTTTGTCAAATTTTGTAAGGCAAACACTGTTGATGATGCACCGAAAAGAGGTCGACCTCGCAAGACATCACCAAGGCAAGAGGCAGCTTGTTTTATGTAGCAAAAAGGCTAGAAATCCTAGTTTATCTGGTATTTTTGCGAGATTGTAAAATACCAAATATCAGCATGATGACCTTTTCACGGCGACTGAATGAAATAAAGACTTGGATGGGGACAAATCAGCTTGGCGGATAGTTGCTTTCAGTGATGAAAGTCAATTTATTTCCACGACGTAAAATCAGGATACGCCGCACAAGAACAGAGAAATTTCATACTGACTGCATTGCTCCTGCAGTGCAACAGGGAGATTGTGCCATCATGATATGGGGCGTCATCACATCTGAAGGCCCTGGAGACTTTTGTTGTGGATGGCTCTATGAACAGCACATCTTACTGCAGAATTCTGGAAGAAGTTATGTTGTCATCAGTTTCACAGCTCCTTGGACCCAACTTCATCTTCCAGCAGGACAATGCAGATCACCACTCAGCAATGTATTAAAATCATTGACACAATGCCTGACAGAATTAGAGAATGTGTGCACAACCATGGTGGGCCAATTGATTATTAAAAGATATAGAATTTTTTAAATCATTTTTAGCACATTTCAATGAATAAAAAGTATTTCTTTGACAATGCGAGTATTTTTCCTAGGTGTCCTTATTCTTTTGGTAGGCACCTGTACATTTTTTGAAGTTGTGGCAATGTTTCACCCATGGCAATGTTACCCATCGCTACCTTATATTAAAATATAATACACAGCTATATTATTTTACTGGTTAGGGGTCATCCATAAATTATGTAACGCTAAAGGGGAAGGGAGGGGGTCTGAGGCAGCATTTCATAGAGATAAGGAAGTGCATTACAAGGGGAAGGAGGTATTGAAAATACTAGAAATTTGTGTTACATAATTAATGGATGGACCCTTATTAATTATAATTAGTTTGGTATTTTAAAATATTGTATTTATAAATGTATCTGTTTATATTACACCTCATATTGATCTTGTAATGTTTATCATTTATGTTTAAAGGTAATATATCCTTTCCATAATTTCCATAATGTTTAAAGGTAATATATCCTTTCAGTAATGGGAAAAAGCGTCCAAATATTTAATTAATTATCTCTATATTTGATTACTACCTCTGTAGTCTCTGGGTGAGCCTCAAAGAAGTAGAAATTGTAATAAAGGGCCAACTTAGTTCACTCCAAAAGTATGGAGCATGCTTATGTACTATGTCAACATTGATTAGGTACATTTACAAATATTCATAAATCTTTACGGTAAAATAGGTAAGCCTTGAATTTTGAACAGGTGATGGAACTTTCATGTAAATATACAATGGGTTTATTAAATATTTTGAATAGAATGGGTAGTTTAAAATTAAAGACATTAAATTATATTAAACAAGGTTTTAATTTTCTAATTTTGTTGCCACCCATTCTTCAATCCAATGTCAATTCAAATTTCATACATTGTACTCACAAAATTTGTTCTTTTCATTTATAACTTCATCTTTTCTGCTGCAAAATTCTTTTTTTTATTTATTTATTTATTTACGTCAAAAACAGTTAAAAACTGCGTATGACGAGCTATGGGGAGAAGTGAATTTTGTGCACGTTTTCATAATTCTGTGGTCTCTATCCTAAGCCATATTCTAGTTGAATTTTGAATTCAGAAAGAGAGTTTTTTTTCGAGTTTTGTTGACAAACTATTCGCTCCTATATAATAAAATATATTTTCAAAGGTAAATTAGCTATAAATTCCTACCCTGAACCCTCATGTTCTTCATGAAAGAATAATACTTTTTGCCGCGATAATATGAAAAAACGATAATTTGAATAACTATATTTCCCACTGAAATTCAGAAGACGTGCACAAATAATGAAGTTACATTTATGTCCAGAAGCAAAACAAGGGACCATCTCAGCATTTGCTCAAGGATCAGGGAAACTGGACGAAAAACCTGATCGAGATGGGGGCCATCAACCCAGAAACTGTGGTACAATACTTGTTACAGGTTCTTTAGAATTATACAGTCCAAATGATAAATAATTACATTAACTATCATTGTTAAAATTAATTCTACTTTCCTTTTTGATGCTCGGTATAGTCTCGAATTGTATAGAAACAGTTATGCAGCAGAAAAGATTTTACTTGGGACTTAAACTTTTCTATTGAATTTAATCGTTTAATGTCTTCTGGCAAAGTGTTGTAGAGTAATGTACATGAATTGTATGTGAATTTTTTGTAGTGAGCTGTTGATACTGCCACCTGGTGAATATGATTACTACGTCGTGTGTTTTAATGTTTTGTTCATCAAATTGGAACTCCTTTTTCATTTTTTTAAGAAATTTAGCCTCAACAACTTTTCGTAGTGGGTCATCCATAAATTAATGCTAAAGGGGGTGGGGGAGGAGTGTATTTGGGGCAGCATTACATAGGGATGGGAGTGTTAGTTTAGTGTAACATACCACATTTATTTTTCAACATTTTCTGAAATAATGCCTTTTTTTCAGTCTTATACCAACACATTAATAGTAACTAATTAATATTTTTGATGCATTTGTTAGTTGTAACTGTAATGTAACTGCCTAGTAAAATATCTTATCATTATTATTATTATTAAAATGATCCCATTAGATATAAAGTCAGTTAATTTTAAAAAAATTAATTATAGTTTTCATTTGCTGATATCATACAATGTTTTAAAGATGATATTTCTCGTCTTTTTCAAGTACTGAAAAATATTTTTATAAACATTTATCAGAATAAGTTACATTTCACTAGGTAATTATTTGTTCAAAAATGTTTGAAACTTACCAAGAGCAAATTGTTATACTTCTTGATTCATATAAATATCACATTACAAGGTGATGTCAGAATGAAATAAATGTCAAATTACAAGGTAATTCAGAAATCAATGTGATAAAAGTTTTTTACATGGAAACTTACATTTACAAAAGGCAATTGGGCAAGTATGCATGATAAGAATTTACAGACCCACCTGTAATTCTATTAAAACGTTTTTTGATGAAAGAGGTCATCTACTTCAGTATTACTTAAAAGGAAAATTATTATGAATTAGAGGTAGCTGTCCTGCAACTGAAGGTTATTTGAAAGGAAAATTATTATGAATGGAAGAGGCTGCCATGGTAGCTAGTAAGCCAATTTGAGCAAATTAAAATATAATTAAATTTTAAAAACGAACTGTCTTTAAATGTAATGGGATCATTTTAATAATAATGTTTAAAAAATATAAATAATGTTATTATTCATAAATTGTTGCAATAAATGAAAACATTATTTTGTCAGTTTGTTTATTCAATCTGTAAGATAACAAAGAAAATATCCTAAACTGATAAATGATATATTTTAGAACTCAATTGAATTGGTTTAGTATCTCCCCCATGTGTCATCCACAAAGGTGTGTACATGGCTTGTCAGAAATTTTCACATGAATTCATTCTTCCTAAATTCCAAAATTGTCCCCGATCTTATTGTAAGGGACAACATTGCCAACTAATTCTGATTTTAACTATCATAAATTTTGATGTTTCACACAAATTATTTTTACTGTGATATAATTTATTTTTACTTCTTATAATTGAGGGGGGGGGAGTCACAAAGGTTGCACAATTATTTATGCACTGGGGGTGGTGATGGTGGGGGTCAAGCATGTTACAGGAGCGTTACAAGGGGGAGAGGGGCTATTCAAAATGCTTCAAATTTGTTTTACATAATTTATGGACAGCCCTTATTAGATTTTCTCTATGTTGTGTGATTTCTTTCTGGACTTATATTATTTGCTAAGATTCACATATTTAATGCACTAAAACAGCAAGATGTTGATACTTTTATCTGCTTTGAGATTATTATGGATGACATTTTATAAAAACCAGCACTCCAACACAATTTCCTATGATAAAAGATGTTTTAATATGTTTATTCCATTATGATTGACTGAGGACAAAGGGTTGATTTTTACTCCAGTTGCTTGACATTTTTCTTCACAGTTCATTTAATTTTTGATTGTTCATAAAATTGAAAAATAACACTATGGTCTGATTAAAATAAGTTGGTGATTGACAGTTGCGAATGGAAAGGAACGACATTGACAGTGTGCGTACCATTGAGCACAAGTTCCCGGTCCACGAAGATAAATACTTCAAAAATGTACTTATTAAAGTACCCTAATCATACACTCGTATTATATGAAGTTACAGCTTCCGAAGCACAACTGACAATTCCCAACTTATTTTAATCTGACCATAGTTAGAATGCCATATGTTCAAAACCTTTCAATATTTATTTTCACATTGTTGAAGTTTTTGGGTGAACAAAAATTTAGAAAAAAGTTTTTCAAGGAGGATAGAGAATAAGAAATGCTTTTGTGGTGTTTCATATCCATAAAAACATTTCCTACTCTAAATTGTGTACTTGAACCAAACTATATCACCGATTTACTCATGTAATAAATTCATTAACACGTTCACATGGAGAGTTCTGATTATAACTTAGAACATGGCATACTGTGAATTTCTTTTCAAGGAATAGGAGTAGCACATTGGAAACTTCTAGGACCCTCTGGTCCTCCATTAACAACAAACTATTTCCTCTTAGAACCAAAATCCAGAAAATGTTGGGAGGGATGAGGTTAAGCTTTTTACCAGTGACATATGGTGAGCACTTAACTCTTTTTTTTTAGGCAATAATCTAGCAAACAGGCAAGCATAATTACAAAAATGTAATTGCACTTTGTTTGCAAAAATGTATCACCCATTTATGGTACAAATTTTTTTATGGCTCAGGAAGAATGGTTAAATGTCTACTGCTTGATTCAAAATATCAAATTAAATACGGAAAGGTGACATAATGTGTTTTCACTACCTCCTAGTAATTCTACATTTTAATTTAAATTGATTAACTAACAATGATACACTAAAAAGGGCTTTTGACTAAAAGTGCACGTGGTGTAGAGTTAGTGTTATTAAAATACTGGTGCACAAGTGAAAATTGAAACAATACTAATCCACTCACAGAATTTACAGTACGCACAGCGGTTGTAATAATGCAATTGTATCCAATAGCTGTAATAATAATACAATTATTAACTAGGTACATCAGAACAAATAGTTTGCAGCAATTATTGAATTAAAATTCTTAACTTAAAAGATACTCTTACATAAATTTATTCTTGGAATAGCCAGCGAATGCCATATTATTCTCAAATTTGTTACAATTAATCGTCCTACATCACCCCCATTTCCTTTTGTATCTTCTATGGAATCCATTCTATCAAGAACTTTTTCGCCAGGTCTCATTTTCAGCTTACTATACATTTGAAAAAAGGTTTAGTATGAAATATTTATGACAATTTTGGCACACTTGTTATCAAAAAGCGAAGTACATACAACAGTGATACATCAAACATTACTTCTTTATCTTCCCACAATGAATCCCCCATTTTCGAAGAAATTATCAGTTAATCTACACCACGATGCACAACTTCTACATGGCTTCAGCGTTCTTATACTGCGATTTTTGTAGGAAGAGCTCTCAAGGCCACTCAAATCCCATCTTCGCGATGGAATATGTCACGGCATTTTGCGTCTTTTCTCTGTCTTGCCGGTAGAAGTCGCATGATCGCAAGCACTGCTCCATACGGTCGCGATCGTGCGAAATCTAGCGGAACGACTGTGAATGACACGAAATGCCCTGACATATTCCATCGCGAAGATGGGATTTGAGTGGCCTTGAGAGCTCTACCTACAAAAATCGCAGTATACTTCTTGACTACTTGTTATACTGGGGTTTTTATTTCTTGGCTCGTGGAGTCTTCTCTTCAAGACGGAAAATCTCAGGGTCTTTCGCGTCGTTCTCCGTCGTGCCGCCAGGAGTCGCAAGATCGCGACTGTATCGAGCAGTGCTGACGATCATACGACTCCTAGCGGCACGACCGAGAACGACAAGAAATACTGTGAGATATTCCATCCTGATTCAGGATTCCTGCCGACAAGCTCCCACGCGCCAAGAAGTAAAAACCCAAGAGCAGTGATGGCACCCGGAGATGCTTTTACTTGCACGAAGTCTACAAGGAGAAGACTCAACTCCGGTGGTGGGGGAAGTACCAAAAACGTCGGCAGCTACTTGAAAAAACCAGACCCCTTCGTCTTCAGCGACCACACGCGGCAATCGTAAGAACTACAAAGGCATTCAAAACAGCCAATGGCAGCAAAGCAAAGCGAATCCGCGGGAAGCACGAAGTCGACTGGAAGCAAAATTTATTTATTTTTAACGGTGCGGGCTCTTGACAATAATAATATTAATAATTATTATGTAATATAATTATTATATAATATAATCGTTATATAATATACTTATTGTATTATAATTGTAATAAAGTTATATAATTAATCAGAATTATTATGTTATTCATAATTATTACTTAAACAATGTGCTCCAATTTCGTGAATGTGTGGGAGGCGAATGAGTGGGAAGGAATTATTGGTTTTCAATCACAAATTCGACAGCCCTGCATGAAAAAGTGCTGCAATAGTGAAGCCAAAATTGCGATAAATAAAGAAATAGCATATTTTCGAATACCAAATTTAAGTAATTTTCCCTATGAAAACAATGTGAATAAGTATTATCAATCTCAATCTTTAATGCATGAGTAATAATTAAACATACTGATTATCTAATGAATATGTATGTAATGAATATGTACTGAATTATGTAAATGTATATGAAATTTAATTATTTGTTGTCATATTTCATATTGCAACATTAGTATAAATGCAATGTTTTATTTTTTGAAGTGAACTTGATTTATTTTATTGGTTTTATGGTTTTATTAAGGAAAAATAAATGGAAAAAACTGAAATGAAGTTACTGAAAGTTTTGGAATGTAGGAAACAACATAATTCTGCAGAAAAAAAAATTCTTTGGTTTAGGATCATACAGTGTGAGAGTGATGGCATTCCATTGCTGCTGAAAACATGTGCAAATTCCCAACATCTCAAAAATATATTTATTTTTGTGAGAAACATTTTGAAGCATCGGATATTGTTCAATCTTTCAATGTGATAATTTCCGGCAATGTAGATACCTTACTTGCAAACACATTGAGATTAAAAACTGGTGCAGTTCCTTCAATTTTCAATGCAAACATTATTTGAGAAAATAGACTTGTTAAATTAGTTTTCCTTTTCAATACTGGACAATGTATAAATGAATATTAATATTTTACAGAATTCTCAAACTAATGATGATACAAATGAATTGATTATCATGAATGGAAATCCTTTGCCTTAAAGATCTATTAGTAACTAAATCTGTTTTACCTTCTTGTATTGGACCGAATAAACAAGTATGTTAATATTTCAGAAAATTTTCATAGTCTAGTAGAGATGAAAGTGTAAATACTGAGTCCGAAAGTATGATCGTCGACTGAAATCCATAACCTTCATATTCTGTAAGTAATGATATTATATTGCCTTCTGTGTATTGGACAATTCGATGAATAAATAAATATTTTACAGAATTCTCAAGCCACTGATGATAAATATAGGCCTAATGAAAGGATAGATGCATCTAAAACTATTATCATGATTGGAAATACATTGCCTGCAAGTTCTGCAAGTAATTAAATTTATTGTTTTACCTTTTTGTATTGAATAAATATATCTATAAGTATAATACATGAATAAATTTGCTTACATGTATAAAAATATTTCACAAAATTTTCTTAGTCTAGTGGAGATGAAACTGTAAATACTGAGTCTGAAACTATGATCATCAATGGAAATCCACCACCTACATGTTCTGTAAGTAATGATATATAGTGCCTTCTTTGTTTGAGACAATTCAGTGCTAATAAATACATATAACATTTTATGTTATAGGTGTAACGTATTGCATGCAGGGTTTGGATGAACACTTAATAACAATACTTTATACAATACACAAATGCACACGTAACTGTGTGTTTATTCCTGCACACAATACAATACTCACTGACTGGTCATGCCTCGTGTTACAGCGATGTGCTACTCGATACATCGATACACGGTTATCGTTACATCTCCCTTCTCAAAATAAAAATTATTATTTACCTTTCATTATATTGCACATTGAAATTATGAATCACATACAACACTTCATTTTTTTTAAGAACTTTGTTGACATTTAAATTATAAATTTCAGACAAACACTAACTAATACATTTTCTTGATCAATTAGTTTTTTAATAGAGTTTAATATTCACAAATTTAATCTAACAACTGGTTTTACAGTTCTGCCATATCTTGATATGTATTTGGATGAATCTAAAGGGAATTGTTTTGTTGCATTGTTCTCTATCAAGGTTGACTTAATTGGAGTTTTTCCTCTGTTGAGATCACCTGTATTGGTGAAGGGTAGTTGTGATCTTTCGGGTACATCTGCTGTTGGATCTTGAATTGTAGACTGCATTCTCCCATCTCTATCTTGATGTGGTTCCACCTTGAAGTTTGTAGTAATTGGTGTTTGTTTGGTAATTGTGCCTTCGATCTTCGTTGGTCTGATGAAACTGGTGTTTCGTCGCATTATCGTTCCATCATCTTTCTGAATCATGTAAGAACGGTCAGTTACTGGACGTAATATTTTTCCAGAATACCATTTGTTGTCTGTGTCCCTGATCAAGATTTTCTCATCATTTCGATATCTTTGTGATTCTTTGGCTCCGGGATCAGAATATTTCTTCTGTTGTGCTCTTCTTTTCTCAAGCTTCTGTGATACATCGGTTTGTAGTTTAGGCTGAAGATGGTTGTTGGAAAGAGAAATTAGTGTTCTCGTATTCCTTCCGAATAATCTTGAAGATGGAGTGTCAAGTTCTTGATCTCGAGGAGTGTTTCTTGACATTAGTAATGCCAGTTGAAGATCTTCACCACTGATGTCACATCTCTTCACTAGTCTTTTTGCAATGTCCACATACTTTTCAGCTAATCCATTTGACCTTGCAAAATGAGGACTCGATTTAACAAGTTTGAAATTCCATTCCTTTGCGAATTTTGCAAATTCTCTCGATGAATATACTGCGTTGTCAGAATGAAATTCTTGTGGAACTCCATGAGTCGCGAACCAAATTTTAAATTGACTTATCATTTCTGATGCTGTTGTCCTGGTCATCTTCTGTACTTCATAGTATCCGCTGTAGCTGTCTGCAAGAACAAGATAGCTGTTGCTCTTGTAGGAAAACACGTCTGCCGATACTATTTCGAATGGTAATTTTGGTATTTTCTTCATGATGATTGTTTCCTTGTCCGGTTTGCGCTGTGTTTGTTGACAGGTTTTGCAGGATTCTACCAATCTGATAACATCCTTTGTTAGACCTTCCCAAAATACGAATTGTCTAGATCTTCTAAGTGTTGCTTGTATGCCTGGATGCCCTTTGTGAATTACTTCCAGAACTCTTGTTCTTTCGCTTTCGGGGACGAACACGCGATCTCCTTTGAAAATAAGTCCGTCACAATGTGATAATTCGTCTCGAAAGGTGAAGAAGGTTCTCAATATCTGCGGTACTTGAAGAACGTCGTCAGGCCATCCTTTGTTCATCATCTTTATGAGTGCCTGGCAGGTTGGATCTTCGAGTGTCGATCTTCTGAAATTTTCAGTGACGCTTTCAGACATCGATAAAACCATTAGAACCCGAAGTTCCTCCTCATCCTCTTCATAGGAATCTTCACAATCTCTGCTGAGTGTATCAGCAATTTTCTATTCGCTTCCTTTCTTGTATATTATGTCAGGGCTGTACTCCTTGAGATCTAGCAATATTCTTCGTAGTCTCGGTGGTGCATTCACAAGCGGTTTCTTCCAAATTGTCTCTAAAGGTTTATGGTCAGTTTCGACTGTTAATTTCTCACCCCAAACATAGTCATGAAATTTCTTACAGCCGTAGCGAATTGCCAATGCCTCCTTAACAATCTGTGGATAATCTTATTCAGTGTTGTTTAATGATTTAGTTGCATAAGCTACCGGTTGACGTTTTTGCATCAAGACTGCTCCTAATGCTTTCGATGACGCGTCGACCGATATGTGACATTCTTGTGTTACATCATAGTACCTCAAGACGGGAGTGCTGGACAGTGCTTCTTTTATTCCTTTGAACGCCTGTTCTTGTTCCGGGCCCCAAATCCATGCGACATCATTTTTCAATAAGATGCGTAGTGGAGCTGTCAATTGTGATAGACATGGAACAAATTTTCCCAAGTAATTAACCATGCCCAACAGTCTCTGTAGTTCTTCGCAATTCTTCGGAACTTTGAGCTTCTTTATCGCGTCGACTTTGGTCTCATCTATTTCAAGTCCTTTGTCTGATAAGACGTGGCCCAAAAAATTAATCCTTTGTACATTGAATAAGCACTTTTCTTTGTTGAGTTTCAAGCCATTTTCATGCAGTCTTCGGAGTACTGTTTCAGTGATGTCTCGAAGTTTCTGCTCTGTACTAGCATGGATTAGTACGTCGTCCATTGCACATTCTACGTTTGGAATGTCCTGTAGAACCTCTGACATAATCTGCTGAAATACTTCTGGAGCTGAGGAGAGTTCAAACGGAAGTCGCTTACAGGAATAACGGCCCCATGGTGTTGCAAAAGTTAAGTATTCTTGCGTTCTCTCGGTGACTCTTATTTGCCAAAAACCTCGAGTGCAGTCCAGACGTGTGAAGTACTTACTCCCGGCGATTCTTGCTGCGATGGCTTCAATTGTGTTTAAAGGAAAATGTCTTCTTTTAATATTTTTGTTCACGTTCGTAGGGTCGATACACAGGCGAATTTTGTCCCCTTTCTTGACGATCACTAGAGGCGATACTGCTGCTGTTGGCTTTGTGACCGGTTTGATGACGTCCATTTTTACCATTTTGTCGAGCTCCTGTTTCACTGTTTCTTTTATGGCTAATGGAATCGTTCTAGCTGGACAGATCTCGAAGCTTGGATTTTCAACAAGGTCGATGTCGTATTCGTAGCCTTTAAAACACCCCAAACCGTTGAAAATCTGCTTCTCGTCTAATTTTGGATTAATCTTGACGCTCTGCACCCTAACTAACAGCTTTTCTTCTTCACAAGTCTTCTTTCCTATTATTGGTTGAACTTTTTCCTTCACAATCAAGAATTTTAGCTCAGTGTTTCTATTCTTGATCTTACATTTCAGTTTCAGTTCACCTATAACACTTAGCTTGTGATCACTGAATGTTACTAGCTTTTTCACTTCGGATTGTTTTATTTCACCAATGACACCAAGTTTTTCAATTATATGCAACGGAAGAACATTGCATTGAGCGCCGCTGTCTAACTTAGCATGAAACGCTTTGTTTCCCACCTTTATTAATTCAATCCAATCTTCTTCTTTTGATGGTACTGTGATGCTGCCAATGTACATCGTGTCACTACTATTTGACGATTGAGAGCTTGCTTCGTCGTCTTTCAAGTTGTGTACCACATGAATCGGTTTAGGGTGGCACGGTTCCTTTCGTTCACTGATCCGTTTCACTAGGGAGGAATCGACTCAGTGAACCGAATCCTTATTTACTATTCGCGTTGAACATGGTAACGTAATAAATGTCTTTGAAAACACATTCTATTTAAGAAGCGCGTGCTACTTGAACATTCTTTACTACTTAAGCCACTCATTTTGTGTTACTTATGCCACTCGTCTATTTAGTTAAGCAAATGCTACTTATTACATTGCTCTATAAGCCACAGAATATAAATGGGAAAAGTATAACTCACGTATTTGTTGGAATTTTTATACATTTATTTTAAGTTATGAAACAAAAATATAAAAACAACAACAATAATAATAATAATAATAATAATAATAATAATAATAATAATAATAATAATACAAACGTAGAATTTTAGGAACCTGAAACCAAAAAAGAGTATATTTAAAATTAATACAATATAAAATAAAACCCCCCATTTTAACCCTAAAAGCACCGTAAATAGAAATATTTAAAATAAATTATATTTCACAAACACATGCTACTTTTAACCTTTTTTATTGGGGGGCTATCGCCCCCAAACCCCCCATTTTAATACGAATAAACCAACTCGTCTGTTTTTTAAACCAATTCTACTTAATATGTTAAAGAAAATGGAATTTTAAAAGAAAAAATCCACTCACACAGTCGTTGAAATTATACAAATTTAATAGTATTACCACTATCATAGTAATACTGAAAATTAGTGTAGTGTCTCGGCTCGAATTACACCCTCATAACACGAAAAAACGTCAAGATTGTTTCTGGAAAAAAATACCTACTTTTTACGAACTGAAGCTTAAAAAATTAATAATAAAAAATAACTTGTTAAGCTAATAAAATAAATACAAATATTTAAAATCAATTCTATTTCACAAACACATACTACTTACACGTTTATTATTGGGAGACTATCACCTCTCAAATCCTCCATTTTAATACTAAAAACAAACTCGTCTACTTTTTAAAGCAAATACTACTTAATATGTTAATCATAAATAAATCCTGCATTTACATCCTCCATCACGGTAGACACACAAAATCTATTAAAAGATGTCTTGAAATACGAAAAAAACACGAAATACCACTTTTCTCCTGTACATACGTGACACACACGTCGAGACGCAAACAATCCCACTTTCTGACACCACTGAATAGCATTTAAACTTCCCGCTCGGCGCAATTCATAAAACAAATCCTGCGTTCACTCCTTCCATCACACGGTAGACGTACAAAATCTATTCAAAGAGGTCTTGAAATGCTATAAATCACACAATTCCACGAGAAAAATAATTCGTAGTGCGAACAGTGACTAATCGCATTCAATAGTGCCAGTAAATAATTTTGTTGTTATGGGAACAACTGAAAGTGACATTACTAGAAGGCTTTTTAAAATCTAAAAACATTTCTATACTAATATTTGAGTTCAAACAGCAATGAAATCAGCTTAGAAACAAGTTTAATTCAACAAAAACAAGTGTAGTGAAGTGTAATTTTCAATGTGAAGTGAAGTTGTTTTAAAAGTGTCGTGATGAAGAAGAAATTTTTCGTAAAATATGAAATTGGTCATTTCTTGTATATTTATGCTTTGACCCATCAAAGCCAATCAACCCGAAGATAATTCACTTATTATTTATCGCCACCTCTGAAGTGAACCGTGGCGGGCGATTCACGAGAGTAAGTGATTCACAAAAGGAACCAAATGAACCGTGCCACCCAAAACCCTGGTTCAACCCATGAATCTTCTTTTTGGACCTGCAACAAACTTCAAAATGTCCCAATGTTCCAAATGTGTTGCATTTCTTCTTAAATGCTGGACAAGATCGCTTTCCGTGTTTCGTACCACACCGTTTGCAATCGAAATGGTCACTATTTTTCTTCGTTTGTGTCTTTTTCTTCACTACGGCAACTGACAACTGCGATTCGTTGTTTTTGCTCATGGCACTGGCTTGTTTGTGTGCCAACTCACTTGCTTGACACATTTGTACTGTTCTATCATAGGTTAGGTCTGTAGTACCTAGCAATCTTTCACGTAATCTGTCATCTTTTATGTCACTGACAATTTTGTCTTTTAACATTCGTTTCTCTAGTTCACCAAAATTGCATTTTCGTGCTTGAGTTGTTATTCGAATCAGAAACTGTTCAAAGTTTTCGTCTGCTTCTTGTACTATTTTATGAAAAACGTATGCTTCATATGTTTCATTTACTTTTGGCACAAAGTAATTGTTAAATTTTTCCATAATTACCTGCATGTTTGTTTGTTGATCTTCTGTGAGGTTAAACGATTCAAATATTTCTTCAGCTTCATAACCTATTGTGGTCATAAATGTGGCGACTTGGACTTCGGGCGGTTCTTTATCCAACTGTATTGCTTTTGAGTACCAGTTGTACGACACATTCCACGTTTTCCATTCCTGTGCCATGTTTTTACCAAAAACCAGGGGTTTCGGTTGCCGAATGTTTATGCGATGAGCTAACCTCTGATCTTGCACGTTTTCTTCAATGTTCGACATTTTCTTGTTTTGCCGATTTTCCTACGTTCAATCAACAAAATCCAATAACTCCTGACACCATGTAACGTATTGCATGCAGGGTTTGGGTGAACACTTAATAACAATACATTATACAAGACACAAATGCACACGTAACTGTGTGTTTATTCCTGCACACAATACAATACTCACTGACTGGTCATGCCTCGTGTTACAGCGATGTGCTACTCGATACACGGTTATCGTTACAATAGGCCTAAGTATAAATATTATATACCGGTAACATAAAATATACCAAACATACAATTAATATTTTATGAAATTCTCAAATCATCAGAGGATGTGTGCAATCTTAATTGAAAGTATAGGAACTTCTGAAACTATTAAATATGAATGAAAATTGATTGCCTGCAAATTCTGTTCAGTGATAGAAAATTTATAATGTTACATTTGTAACTTGTGAATTGAACTTGTTCATTTTGTAGGCCCTACTATCCTTCAGGTATAAACTGCTCATTATTAATATTATTTTACTACACAATTTTGTTATTGTGCAAGTTCCACAATCTTGTGACACAGCACATATTTATAACCTTGAAGACTTCACAGTAAACCTTAATTCTGGAGTTTCTTTGAAATTTAATTCCTTTCGTGTTAACATGGGTGTAATTGTTTATTTAGTAGCAGGAGAAACCTCTACAATTTTGGATATGACCAAATGTGTGTTAATTAAGAGTGATATGACACTAAAGGTAAGTTTTTATTTCATATGTAAAAAATCTACTATGCTACTTCATACAAATTTATATACATCTATAAAATAAATAATGAATTTCTATTTAGATTCTTATAAATGGACATACAGTTGTCACTAATATACAGAGGAGAATAGCATCATTCACAGATTTTTTATCTTTGAAGGACACCTTACGTCAAATGCCAATGTGCAGAAATGAAATGCGAAAACAATTGTGTTCTGGTGTTAAGAAATTAAAAACCAGATCGGAATACTGTCATGTGGACTCCACATTGTGGAGTGGAACAGTGATGAATTGTTGATTGCCACCTGAAAAGGAAGTAGGGGGGTTGGTTAAAAGAATAAAGGTGAAGAAAACTTTACGGAATATGAAAACGAAAATTGAGCGACAGGGAAAGAATGTAAGAGATAAAAAATGTAACTAAAATATTTAACTTATAAGACATTCATTTACACACGGATAAACCTTGCGAAAAAGGTTAGGTTTTCCCGAAGTTCATTGAAATTAAATAAATTTTAAAGAGTTGTTAAACCCTTCATGAACATTTTCTTAGCAACCGGCAGCAACTAACTTGTATATTTTCGTGGTAACCGGCGTCGACTGACCCACTTGGGCATCTCTTGGGCCCAATGAAATGTGTGGATCGTGTGGATTATCAGCCGAGATAAGTTCCTTCTCTCACCGCGTGATGTCGCTGAAGTCGAAGGGGTCTACTTTTGTTGTCTTATTTTTCAAGTATACTACGATTTTTGCAGGAAGAGCTCTCAAGATAACTCAAATCCCATCTTCGCGATGGAATATGTCACGGCATTTCGCGTCTTTTCTCGGTCTTGCCAGTAGAAGTCGCATGATCGCAAGCACTGCTTCATACGGTCGCGATTGTGCGAAATCTAGCGGAACGACTGTGAATGATACGAAATGCCGTGACACATTCCATCGCGAAGATGGGATTTGAGTTATCTTGAGAGCTCTTCCTACAAAAATCGCAGTATAGCTGCCGACGTTTTTCGCACATACCCCCACCACTCCTCCAACACCAGAGTTGAATCTCCTCCTTGTAGACTTCGTGTTTACTTGTTTATAGACCGATTCGTTGAATCGTTGAATCGTTGAAATCGTTCCTCAATTGTGGCGGTATCTGCACTATGATTGGTGGTACAGTTGTACTGACTTCCCTGTAGTTCTTCGATGTCTGTTCGGTGGTGGCCACGGTATCTTACACCGTGGTGGCGCTAGTGTAAGTAGTGAATCGATTCTGCGAAGATTCATTCGTCCTTCGTGCGGACCACGGTGTAAGATACATAGATCTGTCAACTAAGGTCCGATTAAATTAAGAAGGTGATTGACATTTGTGAGTGGAGGGGAGCGACGTTGCCAGGTCGCAAACCATTGAGCACGTGTTACCGGGACACAAAAACAAATACTTCAAAAAATACGTGTAAAAGTGTAAAAAATACGACAAAAGCCTAACCTCAACGCAACTCATCACAACACAGTACACATTGCGCGCGCAGCACAGGCAGAAACACGGGCGCCGCGCGGCGGCAGGGAAGTCGCTGTGCGATGCTCAAATGTTCCCCGTATTCGGCAGTGGCAACTGAGCGACCTGACACGTCACGTTTTGTCTCTCTGGTTGGCAGCTGCCATGGAAACGGGAGAGGCGTCCCGATGTCACACAGAACTGTCAATCACCTTTTTAATTTAATCGGACCTTAGCCGCTTTTTGGGCAAAATTTTTGAAGCCAGTTTATTACTGCACTTGGATTTCAAGTTTCAAACAATGTCATTGTTCTTAGATAAAAACAATTAGCACTAACCGTAATAATAATTAATTAAATCATAATAATAAACTTAAGTTACTCAAACTTAAATTTAAGTTGCTTGTCCTAAAGAAATAAATAACTTAGGACCGGTTTCACCAAACAAGGAGTAAGATTTTACTCTGTAGTAAATCATGTTTACTCGAGAGCAACTTCTTGCGGCGTTTCACTAACACGTTACTCGAGTGTAAATCGCTTACACAAGAGTAAATTCGTGATTAAATTTACACCGCGAAAATCTGTCGGGTATATTATGGAGTAAGTTCAGTTTTCAATGTGCGTGTACTTCTGACGTGTTGTGGCTCGACGATTGCAAATGATGATATTTGAAGATGATTCCCGCGATGATTCGGAATATTAACCTCTAGTGCAAAGATAAAGATGGGTGCGGGAGAGAATGGATTGTTTTCTTCCAATTATGACGATGGAGATTTTCTCCCGAGTTCATGTTTGACAAATCATCAGTTGTTCTATGTAGAAAAAACTAATCATTTGTTTTGTAACCATAATTACAAAACCAAAAAATAAATATACAAAATAAATAAAAGAAGTAAAATAATTTCATAAATTATTTTTTTCTGAATTGTAGGTATCTTATGATTATAGGCGATCAGTTCAGAGTCCAGATCAAAACAGGAAGGGCATTTAAACAGGGTAACAAAGTATTTTATTTGTAAAGTACAGTGTTCACTTCATCAGGCACATTATAAGCTGTGGAGGACTTTGCAAATTTCTTTTTCACCGATGTGGATACGAAATAAAGATAGCAAATATACAATAACAAAAGGAAAAATAATAACTACAAGGAATACAAGTACCGTTACTTATTTATTCAGTTAAAAAAATACAATAAAAACTGTAAATGACATACAGGGGAGAATATCATCTGCGCACGTTTTCTTGAGTTCCAGAATCCCTTTCCAACATTTTAAATATAATTAGTTCAAAGATTAATAAAGTATAAAAAACAAAATAAATAATAACAAAATTTTAAAAAGTGCCAGATTAGCAACAAATGAATAAACTAGGCGTTTGCATACTAACTCGTAATGATATACATTCGAAAAATTGGACTAAGAAATATTAAGAAATAAAGATACAAAAACTAAGAAATAAGCTACGCGAACTTAAATCACCAAAACATCACACAAGACTATAACATAACCTAACACGCCGCCGCCAAGAACTCCCAAACTGAAAAATGAAAGAAGATAACCAGAGGTTCCGGTTGGTCCGCACTGGTTCACAGCATCACTCTCGCTCACGGCCTCTAGAATCGCTCTCTGCTGTGTATGAAAAATTGCACGTTCAGCGGGTTCGCGGAGTAAACCGGAGAGTATGTACTCTAGAGTAAAGTAATCCTCCAGAAGCGTGGTGAAACGCTTATACTTTACTCGAGAGTGACTATCGTAGAGTAATGCTCACTCTCGAGTAACAACTCATAACTTTACTCGACTGTTGGTGAAACCGGCCCTATAAATAATGATTTACACGCTGCCAGTACTGGTGTGCCAGTTACGAGTTTGCCAGCACCTGGACAGCGCTAGCGCTCTGTGCGACTGGCAACAGTTGTTTACACAGTGCATGCAAGATGGCATGCAAGATGAGATATTCTTCTCGCTGCCGTTAGCTTATGTATACTCTTTGCGACGTGCTGCTGATACGTTTTCGGCGCTCAAACAGTGTGCAAAGCAAATATTCTGTAAACATTTTATACTATTCACTTAATCTGTCTTGGAGAAGTTATCTATCTCCATTTTATTTGCAACTGCCAGAAATGCGGCATTTCCGGCCTCGCGGTTCTGGTAAAAAATATCCCACAAATGTTCCGATACTGTATATAACCAGTCAAGTTTGTCAGTTTGTTCTTCCGTTATTCAAGAGGACTTCTGTTCCCCAATCACTTTTATAAATAATAATAATAATAATAATAATAATAATAATAATAATAAGCTTAAGTTGATCACCGTGCAAGTATAAAGCAGTGTAAACACGTGTTGAGACCCGGGAGATCGCCATGGCGGACACCGTGGTGGTGGGGGAGAGCGCGAGCATGCCAGTAGTTCAAACATTCTTGTTCAGCTGGCATCGCCAGTGACTGGCGCGAAGGTCTTGCCAGTCACTTGCAACAAGGCGTTTACACGTTGCCAGTCTCCACTTGCCTTTTGCTGGCAACCTCAACTGGCCCGTGTACTGGCAACGTGTAAATCAGCCTTATACTGCGATTTTTGTAGGAAGAGCTCTCAAGATAACTCAAATCCCATCTTCGCGATGGAATATGTCACGGCATTTCGTATCATTCACAGTCGTTCCGCTAGATTTCGCACAATCGCGACCGTATGAAGCAGTGCTTGCGATCATGCGACTTCTACCGGCAAGACGCGAAATGCCGTGACATATTCCATAGCGAAGATGAGATTTGAGTTATCTTGAGAGCTCTTCCTACAAAAATCGCAGTATAAGCCGCGTCCACACGATGCGTCTTTTCGTTCAATTTTGCGCATGCGTCCAACGCATGCGTCTAGCGCATGTAGCGCATGCGTTTAGGGCATGCGTCCTTTCGTCAAAACGATGGACGCATGCAATAGCGCAAGCTTCCCAGTGCTGACGGGAATCTCGTTCGTCTTTCTCGTGCGCTTCCTTCAAAGAACGTGTATTTCATAGCGAAGTCATCCGGAATACCGAGCTGAAGAGTTCTTTGGTAGTCTTCTGAGTTATTTGGACCGTCCGTCTGTGTTTTATTGCGAATTTGTTACGGATTATTCTTTTATTACATATTTACGATAATATCAATTTTCAATACACACATTTATTAAGATAAATAATGGAAACTAAGTAAGTAATGGAAAGTTAGTAAAAATGAACGTGTGATTATTTCCATTTCTATTAGGTGTGTTGCAGTGACAAGAGAAGAATATTTAGTTTTCCCCAATTCTTATTTTATTTTTATGGTAATGCCAATTTTCGAAATTTATGTAATAAGTTATATAGCTGAAACAATTAAATGCAATAGCTTCATTTAAGGTTGTGTATTTTCAGAATGTCTCTTGAAAACAAAGCACTCACTCTTCAGTTTATAGAGGAGATTCAAGATTATAGAGGAAAGGAAGTTTTTCTCTTCTCTTCTTTCGACTGATTATAATATAAGCTACCGAAATTGCCGTGGAAATAGCTGAATCCATTATACAGAATAGAACAAGTACCGTACAGTGTTGCACCGTGTGGACAAGGTAGCGCACGTGCGCTGTGTTGAACGTCCGTCTTTCAACTTTGCGCATGCCATTTTATTCCTGTGACGCACAGAAAAGACGCATCGTGTGGACGCGCCTTTAAGGTGGTTAGAGCGAGATATTCCCTAGTAGACAGAGTGTCCATATTACGTTCAAAAATATTTATTATCCATGTAAGTGGGTATTGTGAGACCTACATAAACAAAATAGGGACTCTTATGCTGAGTTTTATTTAATTATAAGAATTAATTTTGTTTCATAGATGGAAAATAAAAATATTTTAATACCTACCGTTGACTAGTTTCTTAACTAGTACCAACCGATCGCGTGGCCAAGGAATGAAAAATTGAGGCATAAGATTGAATTTAAAAAAAGCACTATTACACAATTAGTACGAGCAAAATCATAAAAAGAAGCATTATAAACATATATCTGCACATTTTTGTCCAGTGACCGTTAACAATGGCAAAAGTTTCCACGTTTGAGTAGAGCGAAAAGCCTTTGGTAAATTCGGCAATGCCGTAATGTTTTTGAGATTGGCATGTCGGCTCAAGGCTCATGTTGGTTCAAAGTTTCGTTGTTTTTAATGACTGAATACTGTTTGTTGCCTGGTCTACACGTGGTAAATATCACTATCTGAGCGAATTGCCGGAAGATTTGTTTCCAAAGCGGAATTTGAGACGACGAAATTATTACAATATCATGAGAACAGTAATTTAATAAAAAGTTTTCAAGTATTTTTTCAATGTTTGTTTCTCTCTAATTTTTATTTCTTGAAATACCTGTGCTAATGCTAGGATAAACCTTAGACTTAACAACAAGCTCAGTTGTTTGGTTCTCAGCAACATTATATGAAGTTTTTTATTGTAATTTGACAGAAATCCTAATCATTGACTTCTACTGCTCCTTATTATCATCCTTATCCCAATAAAATGTGTTTTTCAGTTATTTCCCTATTTTATGTTTTGATTGAAATTTTAAAACTGTTTTTGCAATTGGAATATGCCATATTATTTACAGCGGTGGGATTAGGTAATTCATAGAAGCTATGTGCTGGTTGCAATGTTTTCAGCATAATTTTATATCATGTTATGATATTGATTTAGATGATTATTGTGTAAAGTACAAATCAAACTAAAGCTGATAAAATGAAATTACTGCATCATATAATTCTAAGAGCTGTATTATTTAGACAATCAATAATAAAATTATAACATTGTTGGAGATAAAAATCTTCAAAAGAGATTTCCAAGTGGCATGGTCTCTTGTACTCGCTTGTCTTGATGTTGCACTCAAAATGAAAAGAGGTTTAAATGTTTTGGAAAAAAGGTATGAGACTGTTCAGGAAATGGAAACAATTAGATAAAATAAAGTGCTATAGAGAAAAGGGGTTTCTATTAAAAAACTAATACCACCAAAGATTGAATTTATCATTCCTCTTACAAGTTTAATTACATTTGCCCATGGATGGATTTAGATACTGTAGGCCTTCAAGTGCCAACTATATTGGGCACTCCTTCAGAAAAATATTTGATTAATTAAAAAGCTTTAATTATGACATATAATTGATAATGGCTTAAATTTTTAAGGACCATGTTAAACACATAAACAATAAATTAACAAAGAAATTTAAATTATTATACTAACCAAGAAAAATTATTTCAAAGAAAGGAAAGGAGTTATTATTTAATTTAATTTTGGTAGCCCATATTAAGTACTGTTCTACAGTTCTTACTGTGCCAAATACAACGGAAATAAGTTTTCAATGAAACCACAATTGAGGTATGAAAGCAATATTGAATAAAGGGAATAGTGAAAATACTAGTTCAATGTTAAGAGAGTTGGGCTATTTGTTGGTGGAAAGGGAGATTAAAAGAGATGTTAACATTTATATACAGATTAGAAAATAAATTACTCCCGGAATATTTGGTAAGAAAAACTCAGATGTACATAATTATTTAATGAGACAAGCAAATAAGTCCTACCCAGAAAATAACGATATGTCATTAAAATCAGTATTTAATAATGGAATTGTTTTATAAAACAAAATACCAGAGGAAATAAAAAAAATTGAGTTCAGAGAATTTATAGAGAAAGTGGGTTTATGGCTAGTTACATACCAATTGTAAGGGAATAATTATTGTACTATTCAATAGTGCTAATGAACAATTATTCTGTGTTAAAATAGTATTGTATTGTATATGTCATTAGTATTAGGTTATTTATCAATCAATCAATAAATAAATACTTGTACAAATACAGATGTAAATTAACAAATTGCTTACAAAGTAGAAATTGCTTTTTAAATTTCTCATTTACAAATACAAGTTTAGTTTCTTATTGTTCCATTCAATTTATTTTTAAAATCAAGCATTGTAGTTCAGTAAACTATTTGATTGATGATTATTATTCAGATAAAAACATTTTATGAAGAGTTTAATATTTATTTTTAAAAAATCCTTGTACAAGGACGGGAGCCCAAACCTTTTTATTTTACTAGTAGAAAAATTCAGCTCTACATTTACTGCATCAACCTTCGATGGTTGATATTAGCACCAGCAAAAAAAGTATTTTATCATTGCAACACATTTGATGCCACTAAAAAGTTTATTTCTCATACCTTTGTGAATTGAATGCCCACTCAGTAGCTCTTCTGATTGATCTGAACTAAAGATTGCTGCTTTGAGTTCTGTGTAAGGTATCTTTCAATTATGGTGTAGAAGGTAATAACAATCCATTGTGTATCTTGCATAATAAAAAATGGAGTATGAACCTCTTGTAGAGGACTTGTTACTCGATTTGAATGAAGCGCGCGACGCGCACGGTGTTGCCGAATTGTGCATCACAGTCCCCGACACTCGAAAGCGCGCGAACGTCTCCCCGTGGACTGATTTAGGTTTATAATTTTGCAAAATCCTCCCATTTGAGACAGTAGATGTCTTTCAAATTGCGCATATTGATTCTTCAAGATGCTAACTACCTAAAGAAGAGTTTTTAAAAACATTTTCAACAGTTAATTTTCTCACAATTTTAAAATTTCAGGTCAGATCTGTCAGGCCACCATAAGAGCCCACGTTAAAACAACAAACTTTACGGTCTCGTTACGCGAAAACTAGACGGTAAAATCGATTCAAAATTTCCCAGAACATAAAAGAACCTCTGATCTTTCGATTAATACAATAAAAAAAGGCATGTTAAACATAACACGTATCTCGCTCTAACCACCTTAACTTAGGACCTTGAGGCTAGTTCCTCGCTTATCCATATGGTGCACGATCGGATTGGGCATTGATGATGACGTTTCGTGCATTTAATATTTTCTGGTGTTTTCGTTGCAAGAAAGCTATAACCGTCACTAAATACACATAATTGGGGAACCGCAACTGTAAATGTATCGGGATCTTTTAAGACCTATTATACAGGCTGAGAGGGATGTTAATTTTTTTTAAATGTTTTGTAGCGAGAGTCATCCATATTTGCAATTATATGATTGAAGTACCAAAGAAAGAGGATTTCCATTTAAAAACAGGAGTTGGAGTTATAACAACAAAAAACAATAGGGATTACAATTACGAAAATGACTTAAACAGTGATTTACCATTCATCTGACATTCATGTTGTTCAGCAGTCAACAGGTTTGTTCTTTGCAACAGTATATTCATCACTGACCCTCATTGAAAAATTATTTCAGTGTCAATTATAATTTTCTAGTAATGTTTTACAAAATAAAAAATGTAGTTTATTACAATTCAACTCAATTCTTTATTGCAATATTAATAATATTCAATTTGTACATATTATTTTCTGAAATAATTGCAGTTTTATGACTTAAAATTCTCAAAATCACAAAACCTACTTACAAACAGTATACATATACAGTTTACATACATTCTTAATTTCCTAAATTCTGCTACAAAAGTAAAAGTTATATATAAGTTACTTATATAAAATTTATATTCATTAATATATTTATTAATGTATATAAATGTTATATAAGTAACTTATATATAACTTTACTTTTGTTGCAGAATCATCATTATTAACATTCATTTGCCTATATTTAAATTTCAAAATGCTGTTGGATATGTGCCATTCATTGTAAAATTCCTTTGACTATGAATTTATGAAGAAGAATAATATACTTTTGAAAAAAGCCTTATGTTATTCTTGTAACATTTCATGATATTTGGTGACAGGTAGAATATCTTAATTTCTGCTTATGTAGGTCTTTTCTCACACAGAGTTATAATTGTGTTATTGTCTATTTGTAGTGCTACAGTGGTGAATAGAAGTGGGCCATGTTGTGTTTCAATTGAAAATATCATGGTTCTGATAAATAATCATAAAAATAATCATGGTGTTGATAAACATCGGAAGACAAGAACTTTAAATTATTGAAAGAATTTTATGCGAAACGCATGACCAATTTGTGCTAAAGTTGTAACACATTGTTTTTGTAGTTTTAATATTTCTTTCACCTGAAATTTACTTGCATTTTCCCACAATCCTAAATTTTACTGTGAAAAAGTTTTCATACTATTCATGAAACGGTTTACCACGGTATCTCAGTTGAATTGTGTTCTCTCTATTAACGTCTATGAAAACTTAACAACCACTTCATTTCACTTCCCACCATATTATCAATTGAAACACAACATGGCTTCAAAAACATAAATTGAATTTCAAGAACGAAAAATGAAGGTCTTCATTCTTGAAGGCACCTTTTACAACCATTGCACAGAATATCACCATCATGAATAACCCATGTTCTTACTACAATATTTATACACAGAACCTCTATGCCTATATTGAAATAACATCAGTTGCCTTTTTATAATCACATCTTGTCAAAAATATGTGCAAAAAAACCCATTCTCTGGTTCATATTTCACAATCATGTCCTATGATTTTCGAAGAAGACGAACCATTTGTTTATTCTCAAATATTTTTTTCAAACGTCAAAAAGTTTGCCTGACACCCTTTGGATACATTCAATTAATCGTCTTCATGAATTACAGTTGCTTCCCTCAAAATTTGTTCGTAATCATCTTCTGAAAATGAAAAAGTTTTAAAAATATATTTTTAATTTTTGGGTAGTTAATTACACGTCATGAAGTTTGATTTTGCATATATTTTAAAAAATCAATAATTAATATTAATTAAAAATAGTACACAATAAGCCAGATACATATTTCCCACACCAATAAACCAAGTTCAGTATCAGGGTCACAGTCATCAGATATGTTTGATGACCAGGCATGGTGTTCCCAAAGAGTATATATGGGTGTTCCAATGGCAGTCTCTATGTCTTTGCCCAACATAACCACTGAAAACATGAATGAAAAATAATAAGATAAATAAATTCTTACATTTATTAGTCTTAAAAATTACGATTTTAATTATAACAAATTCTATCTTCAGGTATGGTCTGTAAAATATTTGCTCTACAATTTACCTTATTAATTTTTAAATATATTGAAAACTTATATAAAATGCATGTTTACCATTGTAAACATTCCTAGAAACATCACGTGCAAATCTATTTGGATTATCTTCCATTTTTAGGTTTTTGTATGAACATTTTCAATTTGCATTCTGCATTATATTCTTTGATTGCACAATTTAAGTCCTGGAATTTGTTTCCGAATTGGTGTGTAAATAATTACTATACTAGTTTGGCTGTTTATTTTCACAATATTGGTTGTGTATTGTTAGTATGAAAAGAAAAATGCAGACAGCATCTGTGTATGTTTCAGTGAACTCTTTGAACTGAGAGGAGGGCGAATCGTCTGTAGAGTCTGTAGGCATTGCCAGTGCGTGATCGGACTTGTTTTGATGCAGACGTTTGGTGAATTCTGTTACTCGTATATTTAAGATTAGTAATAAATAACGTTTATACAAAACAAATTAATAGGTTATAGGCCCAGGTCACGTGTGAATCGTATTCTCTAGTGAGTGGAGCCGAAATTGAACGTCCGAAGGAATCGTGCTGGATTTTTTATATACGTTTGATCTGGAACTTTGTGTGTAAACAGCAAACATGGCTACCGGCAGTGACTACAAAATACAAGTGGATAAGCTTGAAGGACCTGAAGACTGGGCAAAGTGGAAGTGGCATATTTCGATAGTGTTGCGTGCGTATTGTGACGGTACTTCGCCACGATAATCCTAATTTTATTTGAGGGACCTGAAAAGGCACAGGGGTCTTGGCAGGGCGGAGTCGTGATTCGGAATAGCACGTGATGGAAATTTAGCAACACCTTTTCTGGTAACAAGTCAGGATTTATTCCAACGAAAATTTCCCAAATCAAGAAAACATAATTACACTTGAAATCATTGCATCGTTAGTTTCAGATACCTTTTCAAAAACCATTCAACCATAATTTACCCAGGCCTGCGCAAATGGGATCCCACGCATTTGACTGGTAATACCACCTACGGCTAATTAACACAAATTCAACATAAACTTTGATCCAATTCTTTAAATAATCAGTTACACAAAAATTAACACCCTTTCTTCGTGATCACATTCCACATAATTCCCCCATCCAAAATTCTTAAATCTATTTTACAAAGTTAATTCCTCATAGAACCAGAAATATTACAATGATAACAAAATTTGACTAAATTTGGACTCCCCTCTTCGGTCATCAGCTTGGAATATGAAAATGTCTATCAAAGTGCGACTAAATCTGTTACTAGTTATTTCCCCTCCCCAGTTCTCGCGACTAGTTTTGGTTAAATAACACTGCTTTCCACAGTTCCAATTTCTCACTATGCCCCGAACGAAACTTTTAATACTCAACGTTCTCACGCCGTCTCCTCACGCCAACCAACGGGATTGCGGTGAAGGTCGTGCGCCCTCGCGCTGTCGCCTCCTGGAACGCCCCGCTGCTGTGCGCCGTCAAGGATGAATTCCAAGCGGTCACGAGCCCTCTCGCGACGCCTCCACGATACGTTCTTCTCGGATCTTCTGTCCTCTTCGCTTCTTGTCCCCTCCGCGAATTGGAATACTGTCCATGCGCTCATGCAAAAACGCACGAACGCATACACGAACAGTTATTTTATTAAATTTTCTCGGGTCGCACGAATTACCGGATAATAATTGCTGAGCTCTTCTTCCAACTCACTTCCTATAGCTCGAAATTGTTCAGCGTAACTATTCATTCAAAGTTCAAATCATATTACGGCCTCCCGAAATAACGCTTTGTTCACGAGCGAAATTACTTCACCATGATCTGAGCACTTTCATTACACAAGTTCAATACTCTTTCCACTGATCTAACTTGCGACCGCCCCGTACTGCTGTCCCGACAAGAAGAAACAATTTGAGACCGCTCAGTACCGATGCTCAGCTCAGAAGGAATTTTCTTCCGGTCAAGCCGCACCTCCCCTCCTTTCTCCTCACAAGGATGTGCGTGGGGGTTGCTCCCTTATCGCACTTGGCCGGCACCCCTCCTGGTCAGTTACTGCTGTTCCGAACGCGCTCAGCTTTGTGCGGTAGTTTGAATTCATACTCCGTTTCTTTTTTTTGTATTTTCCTCGGTAATTTCTTCCTTAATCATCCACATATCACAGTATGAACTTGAAGATATTGTTAACAGTTCGCGAGCGTGTCCTGATTTGGGAGTTTATGCAACACAAAAAGCAACTTAGCAATGAAAAAAGGACGACGCAAAAGCGGCAAGTTTGTTAGCAAGTGCGCTGGGAAAAACTATTGACGAGCTTGTGTTGATTTGCACCAGTGCTGCAGGTTTTTGGACAAAACTGAGTGCGCGGTTTGAACGCAGCAGTACGTGACGGCTGAATTGCTGATCGAGTCATTTTTCCGCGTGACGCGTGACGACAAAGAAGACATCAGTACTGTAACAAATCTCTTTTTACTGAGATGTCTAATCTTAAAATTTGATTGCCAATATCTACCATTTACTGCCTGGGCAACCCGATCCGCCCGCCATACGGAGGACGAGAAACATCTGAAAGTTTTTTTTCTATTTGGCTATTGATTGCTAGGTACTAATTATGCAGAATCGCATAATAATTATTAAATCTTGTGTTCGTTCAAACATTAACAAATTGGTTTATTCAATTGAACCTTTTTTTAAAATCAACAGTGATTAAAATTCCTCTTGCTAATGCAACTATTGCCATTTTGATAAATGTTCAGTTCGGTCATGACCCTTTAGAAAACGTCTGATCAGTCTTTTACAATACCAGAGCTCTTTTCTCAGACGGCACCACGAATATCTGCGGACGACGAATTCCTGGGCGTCGAGATATCCACTCTTCTCTCTTCTTCCGCGATCTTCGTTACCTATCGCCGATACTCTCCCAACCAGTCGCGCACTGCTCTCTCGTGCATCAGGTGTGCACCTAGCCGCGAACTTACTGATTCGAACTTCGCTAACCTATCTGCGTTTTATTCCCTGCTTAATTTTACAGTTTGTGACAAAAATCCTATTATCACAGCTCTATTACTGTTCCGTCCTTGACTCATGAAAATTTATCACTCCTTATTAACCCTTATTAAATTACAACATCGATCGTACCAGCTACAATAATCCACAGCATTTTGCATAACAATTATCTCTTCACTTTTGAAATGTTTTTTCGCAAACTTAATCGTCTTGTCTCAATTTTCTTTTCTTCTGGGGAACAATTTCAACCAATTTCTGTCGTAAATCTTCTCGCTTCGGAACACGAAATAAAGTTGTTTCCTGCGAATGACATTTTTCACTGTTGCTATCACAGTGTTTTATAAAACACCTATCCATTTTTTTAAACTATTTACTCCAGCCGACTAGAAATTCCACCGCAAAATTAACTGCGTTGAAACCAATGGTTACAAAGCTATAAAATGGATCACCATCTCGTCCCAAAAAATTCCCAAGTCGTTCGCAGCGCTTATATAGCGAGAACTGTGAGAACTAGTCTCACATTAGCTTCAGTTTTAGACCGGGAGTGAACCCACCTATATCTCTTACACCGTGTTTTTAATTATAATGGCCGAACGGTCCCGGAATGTACACCTCCACGGGTTACAACGCCCCTGTATTGTAAGATGAACCTCGATCATGTTTATCGGCTCTCTAACAACCACATGCGATCGTCTACTCTTTGCCTGTAAAAACCTAATATGCCATCTTTTTCGTAATTATTTCTTGCCTAAATAATTGGTATATCACAGTATGCATGTCGCAAAACTGCAGAAGTTCGTGGATTTGAATGATGAATTGACGAAGAATAAAGAAAATACTTTGTCCGAGAGAATTTTGAATGGCCGTATCTTATCTACGCTGGGAAAAGAATATGACAATTTTAAAGACTTGTGGGACAAGATTTCGTCGGAAAATCAAACTGTGAATTTGTTGATTGAAAAGTTGTACGCGATTGAATTGCGTGATCAAGGGAATGTCGAATCGACTGCGTTTGTTGCACGAGGTGGTCCTAACAAGAAGCCTTATCATAAAAATGACACCGGGGAAAAATCAAAGAAGAATGTTCAACGAGCAAAACATGTCACAAATGTAAGCAGAAGTTTCCATGTCACAAATGTAAGCAGTTGGGTCATTGGGCAGCAGTGTGTCCCGAGAAGAAGACAGATGGCGCTGGTAAAAACAGAAGTCAGTCCGATGCAAGTGCAGCGTTTATGACGCATGTCATGGGGGCCTCATTTGATAACTTTATTGAAGCCGACAAGTGGTACTGCGACAGTGGCGCCACAAATCACATCACCTCGAATAAACAGCAGTATTTTACATCGTATGAGAAGTTTGCCGTTCCTGAAAAGATTTCGCTCGGAAAACGAGGTGTAAACATGCTGCCTCATGGACAAGAAAGTGTGAACATTCAAGTACGTCTGAATAATGCTTGGTCGAATGCCGTACTGAAAAACGTTTTGTATGATCCTGAAGCAAGTGCCTATCTATTTTCCGTGAAAGCAGCTGCGAGAAAAGGTTTTTCTACGAGACTTGATGATCGAAGTGTCAGCATTGAAGATAGTGTCACTGGAAAAAAGATAACAGGATATGTTAGTCATGGTCTGTATGTATTGAACATGCGCGTTGTGAAGCCGACACAAAAAGTTCATGTGAATATGATGACATCATCGGAGACATTGCAAGTTTACCACGAAAGGTTTGGCCATCAACATAAACAACATGTAAAGAGCGTCCTGAAGCAGATGAAAATTAACGTGGACGAAGGCAAGGAAGAATTCTGCTATGGATGTGCACTGGGAAACACGCATAGATTACCATTCAAGAAACAAATGAATCGACTAATGGTAACTGGTGAACAAATCCACGCCGATGTAAACGGACCCATGTCGACTGAATCTCTCGGAAAGGCGCGCTAATATGTATGTTTTAAAGATGACTTTAGCAAATATCGTAGAATTTTCTTTTTGAAACATAAAAGTGAAGTATGCAGTGTTTTGAAGCAGTTTTCACTTTCCCGTATACGTACGTATACACGGAGTGATATACGTAGTATAGGGAAAGTTATGTAATGCTGCGCGAAAAAAATGGTCAATTTTCAGCGGAAAAAAAAATTGCCGGGCCGTGAAAACGAAAAAGTGGATAAAACCAGTTGCTAAATTAAGAAAAAAAATCCCCTAACACGTGGTGTAGCCAGAAACCCTGTTTTCTAGGTCCTTGATACCGAAAACCCAATTGAAAGGAAAACGTCCGTCCGTCCGTCCGTCTGTCCGTCCGTCTGTCCGTCCGTCTGTCCGTCCGTCTGTCCGTCCGTCTGTCCGTCCGTCTGTCCGTCTGTGAACACTGCTAGCGCCTAAACCATACGTACAATTTCTTCCAAAATGGATACTCCCCGGTCAATCTGATTCTATTCGAAGCTTTGAGATTTTGAAAAAGATTCTTCAAACTTTGGGGGTACTTTATATGGAGCCCCCCGGGGATTTTCAACATTTTCTCAAAACTGCTCCAAATTTTTTCTTTAAATTTCTTGTATGAATAGAGTAAAATACACTTTTTAACATGGCATAGGTCCGATTGTCACGTACAGCTCTGAATTTTCGAAAATTGTGAAAGTTTGAATTTTTTTTCGGCGTCTTTCTCCAACTACAAAATTGAAGATAGAGATTTTTTCTTCAAATACAATTTGTTCTGCATATTGAGTTCTTTAATAAAGATCATGTAAATGTTTTTCAAAATTTTGGTAGTTTTCGTGCAATATGTGCAATTTTAAAAAATTACAAAAACAAGATTTTCACAAAAACGGCTCCAAATTTTTTCTTTAAAATTTTGGTAGGTATAGTGGTAAATGTACTTTATCAATGACATAAAAGCCATATTGGTCTATCGGTTGGTTTTTTCAAAAATTACAAAATGTAAATTTATTTACTTGTCTCTCACGTCGTTAATATTTACATTATCGGCGATTTTTTCACATTATTATTTTTACGAGTATATATGCTTTAAATAATGTCAAGTAAAGTTTCTCAAAAACACAACCCTTTTCTGTGAAAAGTAGCTCAAATTTCGGCATTTTCAGAAATCCTCAAACGCCATTTTCTCGTTTATGGCTGCAATTTTTTCTTGAAACTTTTGTAACGGATAGTGCTAATTACACTCTTTAGTACAGCGTAAATTTTATTTTGAGTTATTTTTTTTTGTTTTTGAAAAAAATACATAATTGTAATTTTTTGAAAGATCTCTCACATCTTTAATATGCACATTACCAGCAATTTGTACACATTTTTATATTTGTGAGTGTAAGTGCTTCCAATATCTTCAAATAAAGTATTTTGAAAACTCAAAAATTTTCTGTGAAAAAGAGCTTCAAATTTCGCATTTTTAGTAGTGCTAAAATGCCATAAAACGCCTCTTAAACGGCACATAATTTTTAAAAGAAAATTGCCATCTACGGCTAGGTTTCTGTGTTCTTTAATATTCCAAAATTAATATTTTCGTTCTACCAATAGGAAACCGAAAAATTAAGAAAATGACAAAAAATATACTTTTGGCGGTGATGGATGGTAGCTGGCAAGAAAGAGTATGTCGCAATTCCGAATAGCTAGCGAAGACCCAAGCAAAAAGTAATACGGGAAAGTCTGTGCCATTCTGTAGCACCACTAGTTGAATGAAGCCAAGACAAATGGACATGTTATCAAGCAACTGAGGTGTGAACTGAGAAAAAGAATTTGACAGCAAGAGGGTCTCTGAACTGCTAGCAAGCAAGGGCATAGAACACTGCGTTACTGTGCCGTATACACCACAGCAAAATGGTGTTGCGGAGCGTGAAAATCGAACTAGTGTCGAGTGCGCGCGTTCCATGTTGAATCCAAGCAAGTTGCCAAAAGGACTGTGGGGAGAAGCATGCAATACTGCCACATACCTCCTGAATCGCAGTGGAAAGTATTCCATTGAAACTAAGTCTCCTTATGAATTATGGCATGGACGACCAGTAGGAAGTCTCAATCATTTGAAGATTTTCGGAACAGAATGCTACGTGCACATCAACAAGAACTTCCGCTCTAAGTTTGACGATAAAGCTGTTCCTGGACATCTGGTTGGATACGTGAACGACAGGGATGGATTCAGGGTCTGGATTCCGACTCAAAAGAAGATAGTCCTGAGCCACGATGTGAGATTCAAGCCTGAAGTTGTCTGCAAAGTGCGCGTCAATACCTAAAAGCTTGAAAAATCATGTGATAAACGTGCATCATCCGAAGTACAAAATTCAGAAGAAGTCAACGACGATGAAAAGGAAGAATGGAGTGAAGCTGAAGAATTTGTACCAGTGTCCAGCTCCGGAGGAAGTGATGTTCCAGCTGAAGAAGATGTCAAAGAAGAGACAACAAGGAAAAACACACGTGAATCAAAGAAACCATGGTGGATGACCAGCGGAGATTTTGTCTACATGTCCAGATCATCGATCACTGAAAACAAGAATCCAAATTCCTACATTGAAGTGCTGCAGTCTCCTGACAGAGAAGAGTGGTTGAAGGCTCTTAAAGAAGAATTGGATTCTTTAGAGAAAATGATACCTGGGTGTTGGTCGAACGTCCAAAAGATGTGCGAATCCATAAGAATTGCTGGGTCTTCTGCCAGAAACTATTGGACAGCGGAAAAATCCGCTTCAAGGCTGGATTGGTCGCAAAAGGTTTCGTACAAAGACAGGGAATTGATTATGAAGGGATATTCAGCTGTGTTGCACGATATGAAGCCATTCGGATCTTGTTGTCGGTGGCTGCTGCATTTGGAATGAAGCTTGCTCAATTTGATGTCAAAACCGCTTTTTTGAACGGCGTGTGTTAAGAAGAAAACGTGTATATGGAACAACTGGAAGGTTTTGAGGACACTACTGAACGAGTGTGTTACGTGAAGAAAAGTTTGTATGGCTTAAAACAAGCGCCGCGCTGCTGGAACAAACGATTTGAGAAGTTTATGAAGAATGCTGGATTTAAAAACATCAATGCTGCTCCATGTCTGTTTTACCGCAAGAGAGATGGAAAACGTGTAGCATTTTCGTTGATGACGGTGTGGTTGTTGCAACTGATATAGAAGAACTTGACGAATTCATGGAAATGTTACAACAGGAATTTCATACAACAAGATGATCTCTCAGAAACCTGTTGGGCATGAGAATACAGAAAAATGAAGAAGGATCAATAACAATTGATCAAGAAGACTACACACGAAAGGTTTTGGAAAGATTTGGAATGTCCGAGTCGAACGGATTGTCTATTCCAATGGCACGCGAGGACAACGATGAAGGAGAAAAGGTCACAGCCAAGGTAACTTATCGTGAGGCAGTAGGTTCTTTAATGTATAGTTACACGTCCTGATGCTGCTTTCGCAGTTAATAAAGCAGCTCGGGTCTTGGAAAATCCTACAAATCATGATTGGAATTAAGTGAAAATAATATTTTGATATTTGAAGAGCACTGTAAACTATGGAATCATCTTCAGGAACGGTCAAGGTTTGAAGGTCTACAGTGATGCTGACTACGCCGGTTACAAGAAGACAAGACGTTCAACGACAGGTGTCATTGCAACTTTCAGTGATGGAGCAGTTTTGTGGACTAGTCAGTTGCAGAAGTCAGTGGCAACGTCGACTACAGAAGCTGAAATAATAGCAGCAAATGAAGGAGCTAAGGATTTAATCTGGCTGAAAAGATTATTATCTGAATTGCTGGAAACTGTGGAAAAATCTCCTACGCTCTACATCGATAATGTTGGTGCTCTAAAATTAGCTAAAATTCCAGAATATCATCGCAAATCAAAGCACATCGAAGTTCGCCATTTCTATGTAAGGGAGAGATTCTTGGATGGAGATCTGGAATTGGAGCACATAGACGGAACCAATCAGTTTGCTGATCTACTGACTAAACTTCTGGAGAGGGTTAGATTTGAGATGCTACGTGAGAGGATTGGGATACAGAAGATTGCGTCCACAGACTGTTAAATATAGTTTATTTTGTGTAGTTTGTGTAGATCTTTTCTTTTGGAAAAAGTGTTTGTATGAAAAGAAAAATGCAGACAGCAACGCCATCTGTGTATGTTTCAATGAACTCTTTGAACTGAGGGGAGGGCGAGTCTTCTGTAGAGTCAATGCAATGCCAGTGCGTAATCGAACTTGTTTTGATGCAGACGTTTGTGAATTCTGTTACTTATATATTTAAGATTAGTAAGAAATAACGTTTATTGAAAACAAATGAATAAAAATTGTAGCAGTTTTCGTGCAATATGTGCAATTTTAAAAAAGTACAAAAACAAGATTTTGTCAAAAAAGTTCCAAATTTTTTCTTTACACTTTTGCTAGGGATAGTGCTACATATACTCTATGAGATGACATAGTCATATTGCTATATTCTTTTGTTTTTTTTCAAAAATTGCAAAAATGTAATTTGTTTGCTTTGTCTCTCACTTCGGTAATATTTACATTAGCCGCGATTTGTTCACATTATTATATTTACAAGTACATGTGCTTTAAATAATGTTCAGTGAAGTTTCTCGAAAACTCAACCGTTTTCTGTGAAAAGTAGCTCAAAATTCCGCGCTTTCAGAAACGCTCAAACGCCATTTGCTCATAAATGACTAAAAAATTTTTTCTTCAAACTTTCGGAACGGATTGTTAATTGCACTCTTTAATATGACATGAAGTTTATTTTGAGGGTTTTTTTTTTCAAAAATTACACAAATTTATTTTTTTATAAGTTTTCTGACATCTTTAATATGCATATTCCCAGCAATTTGTAAACACTATTGTATTTGTGAGTGTATGTGCTTCAAATGACTTCAAATGAAGTTTTTGGGAAACTCAAAAATTTCCTATGAAAAAGAGCTTCAAATTTCGCAATTTTAGTGACGCTTAAACGCCATTTTCTAAAAAACGCCTCCAATCTTTTAAAAGAAAATGGGCTTTTAGGACGAGGTGTTTGTGTTCTTTAATATTCTGAACTTAATATTTCCGTTCTATCATTAGGAAACCGAAAAAAATTAAGAAAATGTCATAAAAATGTACTTTGTGCGGCAATAAATGGTAGCTGGGAAGAGTATGTGACAATTCGGAATAGCTAGCCTTGACCAAAGGAAATGGAAAACTAATATGGAAAAGACTGTGTCATTCTGTAGCACCACTATTTCACTTCTGTATCTTATTTATGTTTTTTCTAGGTTTGTTTTTCTGTGAATCGGTCTGTTGTTCTCTTATCGACAATGCACCATGACCAAAAAGTTGATCCACAAAACAAAAAGCCCAATATGATCAATTATTACATCAAAGCGGGCGTTGATGCACTTGACCAACTTTGTACCTAACTTACAAAATGTGCCTGTGGTTCGGCGAACGCGGTGGCGGTGGCTGTCGGTGGCCGATTGTGATATTTTATGTAATTCTTAACATAGTTATAAATACTAGCATCCTCAATACTAGCATATTGCAATAAAAATTTAGAAAAAGAATCGAAAGTCATTGATGGAAGTTGGGCTTTCACTTGTACAGCCATACATTTCATGTCGTGGTGCCCATCCTTTTTCAAGTGAAATGCGTGAAATTATTTTAAAATTTGGAGGCAAACCACTTGAAAAGAACTTTCGGTAACACACTCAAGCACGAAAAGCCAGATATGAAGTTTGCCCGAGAAGAATAGATAGGAAAATTGTATGAATCAACTCCACCAAATACATTAGTACAAGTTATGCAAAATCTATTTGTGAAAATTTCATTTGAATGTAACAAATATTTCTCATTACAATGCAAAATACCATATATGTGATATTTTGTAAATAAAATTTCAAGTTCTTAATGAAATTTCATTATATTTCATTTTCTGCCTAACCCCACCAGTCAAGGAGAGTAATTCTTTTTCACCAGACCAGTTACGGGTTAACTTATAATATGAATATCGTAATTTGTAAACCTAATTACCAGTGGCGTAGCGTCAGGGGACGCTGAGATGCTGAGCATCCCCGTATATAAGAACCTTAAATACTGTATTGATAATCTTACAAGTGGTCTGTTGAGCGAAACACGTTTTGTATTAATTTTAAATTGATTTCCTATGATTGAATTCGGCGGGCTGTTGAAGCTGGCCTCTGATTGGTTGGAAGCTAAAATACTTCAGCGTCTGCCGCCAGATTGCGACGAGCAATGACGCATGCGCAGATGGCGAGGTTCCCCTCTCCCCTCTTCACCCCTGGCCCAGAGAAACCCGACTGCTTTACGCTAGCGTCTACTGCGGAAAGAATCTCGTTTGTGCACGAGAGCGCAGCACACTTCAGGCGTTCAGTAAATTATCTTTCTCTCTCTCACTCGGGAGTCCCCACTTGGTCATGGGTGCAAACTGTAGAAATAGTGCCTGACTACTATTTCTTAATTAATATCCAAGAAATTGTATTATCTCTTAAATAGATTACATATTATTTAAGTCTGCAATGTATAAATTAACAAATGGTCTTATTGCCATTCGCGTATAAGAATTAAAGCTGAGCCATTGTATAATTTGCTTTCAAGACATCGGCAGCCCTGACTGCTGTGAGGATTTAGTGGGAAGCGCCTACAGTGTAGGCGAACGCAACACAAGGCAGATACCTGGCAGATACACTGGGACTACTTCCACAATCTCGATTGCTTACGACGGTGTAGGCCCGGTGTAGATGAAGTTAGATGAAGTAGTTGATAGTGACATTCTGTGTGTTATTGTTGAGCATCCCCAAACGTGTGAGTCACGCTACGCCACTGCTAATTACTAGTACAAATTACTTTAATATCTTTGTTATTTGTAAAAAATAGTGTTTCCTGAAGCCAAGAAGCACATGCTTCTTGAATAAAATGGTTATTTATGTATCAAGGGCGTTAAATACATGTTATTGCTCCGAGGGCGACTTTGCAAACCCGAGGGCTTCTGATCCGAGAGGTTGGAAGTCGCCCTCGGGGCAAAAACATCTACTTAACGCCTGTGGTGCATACAAAACTTTATGGTTTACTAGTTCGTTGCTGAATAAAACGAGAATTCGAAACATTTTACTATATATCTAATTACTATTGCATAATCGTAATTGGACTGATTTGTTCGTACCAAATAAAATAATATTGTAAAGTTCCTGCGGAAATTCTCGCAAAAGCGAACAAAACTACGGACAGTGGTTTCCATTAAAATCTTGAGAAATTTGTGAAACTGTTTAAGTTGTATTTGAGATTTACCAGTGTGAATAAGGGTAATTTGCGCTGATGGAACGGTACTTTTAGTTTACTTAGGTTATTAGCGTCCTATTGTCAAATGTTATTTAGAATATGTCATAATACCAAACAATAACATTTCGAGGATGTTAGTCAATATGCCTTAAATATCTTATTACTACTACTACTACTACTAGTACTGTTACTCAAGAAGAATATAATTAGGTCTCTAAAAAGGTGATACGTAACAGTGAAATGCGATTGACTGATGGCAATTATAAATTCATGGGAACATTCCAAACTTACAATTTTCATATCAATCAAGCAAAATACGCTTTGTAACGAATTATTTTACTTATTTGATCAGTATACCATTTATTTTTTATATTTGCTTGCATCTTAACTTTAAAAAATCGAATTCATAACTATGTTCTGTGTGCTGTGTTGGTATTAGAGCGGGCCATAACAAGCCATGAAGTATTCAAAAGGCCCTAGGGCATAAAGAACCGGAAAGGTCCGCAATGGTATTAAGTATACCATTACGTGCTTTGTTTTAGGTCCGTAAACACACAGCAATGAACTAGTAAACCATAAATTGTATTTATATCGTTCATTTTGCATTTAGCCATATTGGTGATCGTGTCGTTGAAAGGTTAGGGCTAGGGAATTATATCAAATCATATCTTATATATTTCTTTAAAAATGTAATTGTTTTTTGTTAAATAACTTTATTTTGAAATGCATTAACATTTTAAAATTATCAAAGAATCTTTGTTGAAATAATATTTATTTTAACATAATTTTACATGGCTGTATTTCACAAATGGGTGAAAATATTTTACTCAAAATTTGTAGTTTTCTTATTCTTCATTCGTATTATCTATGTTTCAAATTTCATCTGAATCTGAGATGGTAATGTAAAATGACTGTGTTGATTTAATGTGAAATGACCCACCATTCTCTTAAACGTCCTTCGTACTATTCAACAACAAAATTTAATCAAAATATTTGGACCATTTTTTTTAATTTGAAAAATGTCCGAGGGGCTTAATGTAAAGTAACCCCCCATATTAAAATATCGACTTCAAATTCCAGGGGCCGCGACGTCAGCCAGAACGATTGGGGAATATCAATGTTGGAGAAAGTCGGCTGAACGGTTTATGCGCTAGCGTTGTGGACACGAACAGACAGACGTTTTGCCGTCAATCGATTTTTCGGCATGAAGGAAGCACAAAATATGGATTCTGGGTATATCGTGTTTTATACTTGGGTTTTTATTTCTTGGCGCGTGAGGGTTTGCCTTCACGATGGAATATTGCACGGCATTTCGCGTCTTCCTCGGTCGTGCCGCATGATCGCCGGCACTGCTCGATACGGTCGCGATCATGTGAGATCTAGCGGCGCGACCGCGAACGATGCGAAATGCCGTGAGATATTCGATCGTGTAGGCAGGCCCTCACGCACCAAGAAATAAAAACTAAGTACAGAGGATCTTTTTCTATATTCAGCAACTGGATTTATCCACTTTTTTGTTACCAGGGCCCCGCAATAAGAATGTTTGTGTCAATAATTCGTCGTTTTACCGTGCACGATTATAATACTTTCTCTTCTTACATTAGGAAGTGCGAGAAAGTAAAATTGCTTGATAATTTAATTTCAAATGCCCCGGTTTAAGTCTGCCTTCCATTTCCATTGGAGACCGCATTCGACGCTTATTGGCTGACGAGGAGCGAGAATGGCTGCGTCTCTCTGATTCATTGTTTCTGTTGGTTTTCTCCTCCTTCAGTTTACAACAGGGTTGTCCAAGTGGCGGCCCGTTGTGCCATTATTGTGACCCGCGAAAGCTTATTTCTAAGAAGTGAAAGTCCCTTGCATCCATGTCGGGCGAGAACATAGTGAATCTATGTGTTTCACTGCGTTATGGTATAAGACCTGATGTTATTCATGGGGTATGGAAGTACCCCTTCCCTCCGTTTTAGAGCAGCCGGGAAGCTTCCGAGATCGGGGAAGTCAGGTGTGGATCGCCCCAGTAATGAAAATTTGGCCCCCAGATTGCTGGGTGGCCCCCAAGGTGATAGTTGTTGC
>JAHLJT010002406.1:142483321-142537020 GCA_031308135.1 Acheta domesticus | reverse complement strand
CTGATAGAAGCAATGGATGTGATAATCGTATCAAATATAAAGCGGTTGCTCGTGCGTGAGAAATATCTACTCTTCTGCTGACCGCGCACGGTGCAGATCGCGCTCCGCTCAGTAGTCTTGGTTCAGTTACAACTGTGGTGACCGAGTGGCGCTGTGATTTAACTGTGTTTTTCAGCAGTGATATTTGGTGATACTCTGTATTGCTCTCAAGTAAAACAACAACAAACAAATAGTGCCACGATTTATCCGTCAATGATGTGGAGAGTGACCCCCGCTGAGGGGCTACTTGAAACCTCAAGGTTAATTGGTGCAGTCCATGGAAGTGACAATGAAAATCCAAACGGCGGTGGATTCACATGACAAGTAAGTAACAATATGTCATTAAAATCATATTTAATAATGGAATTGTTTTATAAAACAAAATACCGAGAGGAAATAAAATAATTGGGCTCAGTTAGAGCATTTACCAGAGATGTGTGGTGTTTATGGCTAGTTACATACCAATTGTAATGGAATAATTATGTACTATTCATAGTGCTAATTAACAATAATTATTATTGTGTATTAAAATTATATTTGTATTGTATGTCATTAGTCTTGGGCTACTTTCAATCAATAAATGAATACTTACACAAATACGGATGTAAATTAACAAATTGCTTACATAGTAGAAATGGCTTTTAAATTTCTCATTTAGAAATACAAAAAACAGTGATAGTGTGTGCCCCACGTGTGCAGTGAAAGTCCCGCCTTCGATCAGAGCAGCGACTATGGCCCCGGCCATCGGTTACGGGGACCAAGATGGCGGAAGAGAATTACATCAACACCAGCGGACATGAATTACAGCTGGCTGAATACAACCAGCACAGAGACAACTGCTAATCGATCAATACCAGTGCCAAATCCTCAACTGCAACAAGCCTTCAAGCAGCACAGCTTAAGGTTCAACGGCTATGAACAATCGACCGCAACTTTACAATACTCAGTTATCGCAAGCAGAAGACACACGAAATGCTACAGTCACATTCCTCGGAGAACAGTGTAATTCCATCGTCGTCAACAATCAGGTACAATGCAATTCTAGTTTACTACCCTGAATGTCAATTGTTCGCTCTGCTAAGCGTAAACGACGTGACCGCCACAGCAAGCACCAAATACAAGTGAAATGAAAAATAAGTAACAAGTTCGAAGCATTGCAAAGCCTGGAAACAACTCCAACAACACGGAAGAGACACTACAAACAAACGATATGAATGAAGATACAGCTCCAACAAAACCTCCGCCTATATTTATTCCTAATGTTCATAAAAGAGCCCTCGTTCACAACAGTCCTGTACGTGAAGCTATCGGGCAAAATAATTTTACATATAAAATGTACAACAATGAAGTAAAAGTCACCCGAGACAATAGAAAGCTACAGGCGCAGTTTATAAAATTCCTAAATGAAAAGAAGGCAATGTACCCACCGAACCACTAAAAAAAAGAAGAGCATTTCGTGTTGTCCTCAGGTACGTACCCCTCTGTTGAAACAGAGAATATTCAAAGTGAACTTGAGGAACTAGGTCACAAAGTCAGGAACATTCACAACATTCGTCATAGAGTGACAAAGACCCAACATGCCTTTTCTACGTCGACCTAGAACCACGACGGAATAACGCAGAATATCTACAAAATTACTACATTAATGAACGCCCAGTCAAGTTCGAACCACCGTACAAAAAGAAAGAAATAGTGCAATGCTACAGATACCAACAGTACAACCATAGTCGTGCGTACAGAAGTCCTAGATGTGTGAGTGCGGAGAAGCACACCTTACCGAAATGTGTAAGAAAGATAAACAACAAACCAACATGTGCATTTTGCGGCAACGGACATCCAGCAAACTACAAAGGCTGCAGGTATATAAAGAACTTATCAAAAGAACGTACCCAACAAGTGATCGACAAAAAACACGAGGAAAAAAACCTACGCAAGAACATACAAACCACTATGGAAGAGTTTCCAGGACTAAACTCTACCCAGAGTGCCCGTCGAATCCCTTGCATAATACTACACCCAAATAAAATGTTCGATCGTATACCCAAGCTCTCACCAATCAATCAGTAGACATCGGAATGTGATTCATGAATCATTCTCTAAGATTTGAAAAAATTTAAACAGCAAGCAGACAGATAAGTTCAGTTGCTAAATCTACTCACGATTCTTATTTCAAACTAAATTGAATTTCTACAAACCTCGTGGCATTATGATAGCAACATGAATGCAAATGGCCTCTTACAGCACAAACAAGAATATTTTATTCCTTCAGAATTATAAAATTGACATCATGTTTATTAGCGAAACTCATTTCACCAAGAAATCGTATTTCTCATTTCCCGGCTACGTGACCTACAATACACAACATCCAGATGGCAAACCGCTCACGGAGGAACTGCCGTCATTATACGGACAAAATCAAACATCATGACTTAAAGATACAACTTTGAATACCTGCAGGCAACCTCTGTCCAACTTCAAAACTATGGCGGCCCAATCAACATAGCTGCAATGTACTGTCCACCTAGGCATAACATTTCAGGGCAATGTTTGAAGCATTCTTCAACAGTATTGAACGATTCATTGTGGATGTGACTACAATGCAAACATGTGCACTGGGGCTCTAACTAAATACACCAAAAGGAAGACGACTTTACAACTGTGTTTCTCAGAAATAATCTTACACAGTGTCTACTGTAGAACCGACATATTGGCCTACTGACAGAAAAAAATACCGGACCTTCTAGATTTCTACATTATTAAGGTATTTCAGTCGATAAAATCCGTATAGAACCAAATCATGACATGTCGTCAGATCATGCCCTGTAATACTGACCATCAGCTGCGAAGTGTTACAAATCCTCCACCGCCAAGACTCTACAACAAATTCAGACTGGACAATTTTCGTGAAATTGTGGATAATACTTACTCAGCAATGTGCCACTGCATAACTCTGAAGATATCGAAGAAGCCACAGATACTGACTAACTCCATTCAACATGCCGCTTGGACTCAACGCCTCAAATTGTTCAAAGTAAGAAATCAACAATTCCTATAAACTTAGAGAAAAAATCAGAGAGAACGGCGACTACGACGTATTTGGATGACAACCATGCACCCTGAAGACAGAACAAACTTTAATAGAGCCTCCAGTACAGCTGAAGGAATTATTGAAACAGTTCCGAATGATCATTTGCACAATATGTACAGTCACTAACGAGCAACTGCAACAACAAACTATTCGATCTGGAGGCTGCTAAGAAAAATAATGCCCACAAATTCAAATACCACCTATTATGAAGAAAGATGGAACATGGGCAAGAAGTCCACATAGAAAATGAACGACTTGCAGACACTTCTCCTCCGTATTCGAACCAATAACTCCATGGAACAATGCAATTGAGGAAGAAGTACTTCGATATAATAATGCTCCCTGTCAATTATCGCTTTCAACGCAATCTTTTTCTTCTAATGAAGTAAGAGAAACTATTAAGCGTTTATAATCCTAATAAATGTCCATTATGACCTAATCACAGGCAAAGTCTTGCAGGAATTATCAATGAACGCTATTGTTTTATCACCTTGCTTTTCAATGCAATTCTTCGACACAATCATTTCCCAGACAATGAAGATAGCTCAGATCATAGCGATCCTAAACCGGAAAACCAACTAACGATGTATCATCTTATCGCCATAGCTTACTTCAAATCTCTATCAAGGTCTTTGAAAAAATCGTACTCCAACGATTAAACCTCTTTTCAAGAAATAATCCCAGAACCTCAGTTTGGGTTTAGAGTACAACACTCAACAGTTGACCAGCACACCGAGTCGTTGAAGTGATTACTCAAAGCTTTGCAAGGAAAGCTACTGCGCAGCTTATTTTTCTTGATATACAACAAGCTTTGACAAAGTATGGCACGAAGGACTTCTGTATAGAATTAAATCCACTTTGCCCCATGCATATTACCTACTGATGAAGTCAGATTTATCTAATCGCCACTTCAAATTAAATATCAAGAAGAATTATCATCCTTTCCATCCCATTAAATCAGAGTCCCTCAAGGCAGTGTACTGGGTCCTGTTTTATATACTTTATATACACCTATGATCTACCAACCAATGAAATACTACAACTGCAACTTTTGCGGACGATACAGCAATCTTGGCTGTGCATGAAACCCCTCCAAGCTTCACTAAATCTGCAAGAGCACCTGAACCAACTGAACAATGTTACAAAGATGGCGTACTTCAAGCAAATGCCTCCAAATCCAAAAACATCATATTTACCCTTTCCAACAGGAGTGTCCTAAAGTCCAGCTAAATAATGTATACCTAGCACAAGTATCTTGCATTAAATACCTAGGTTTTCATATGGACAAACGGCTTACATGGAGGAACCATCTATCTGCAAAGAAGAAAGAAGCACAAATCAGATTCTCCCAATTATCATGGCTTATCAACCGCCACTCAAAACTTTCTTTAAACAACAAAGTACTCCTTTACAAAGCAATTATCAGGCCTATTTGGAGCTACGGAATCCAACTCTGGGGATCCGCTAGCAAATCAAATATAGAAATACTTAGAAGATTCGAGTCAAAATGTATTCGAAGATTAGCCAATGCACCATGGTACGTGACAAATGACACACTACGTCGAGACCTTAAAATACCTACAATATATGAAGAAATCACTCAGCGTAGCACCACCTACCAAGAGCGGTTAGCCAAACATCCAAATCCATCAGCCATCAATCTACTGGACAATAGTGTTGGCACATACATTTTATATTCATATTTGGCGCCGTGGCGGGAGATTGGTTTTTATAACAATCTTTGGCCCTTTATTACTAGCTCAGATTTGCATTTGAACGTATCGCGTCGGACTTTACCTCCAAATCCGCGTGCTGGTGGCGAAAAAGCGCGGAAATATACGATTTCTTTGGTAGTCATAATAGTATTTGACCCAAAGCTGTTTCGTAACAGTTTCATCTTTCGTCGCAAGGTCGCAGCACCGTCTAGACTGCACTCCAAAGCACCAGTGCAGAGAAAATTACTTAGACACACCAGATTCCTTTGTTTTCCTTTTTAAACCAATGACAGCATTGAAACACATATTCAACGGAAAAAACAGTTTTTCAAAGTAGTCGCTCCGCCAGTGAACGAGCTTCAGTGCGCTCGCACTAACGTTCCATGAGAACAGTTTAACTTAGCAAGGTTGGCATAACTTGTCGCCTTTTATGAAACATTTCAAAGAGCAACTATTTGCCGCGAGAAACGCATGTGCTTGCACGAGTGAAATTTTGTGGAATACAGATTAAAGAAGGCATTGTTTTTTCGTGTGAGACAGGTAACGGGTTGAACGATTTATTCCCTGATTGCTTATTTATTTATACTATCTTCTAATAAGATGGGTATACTGTGTCTTTTCAGAGATCGAACGAGCGAACGAGCATACCATAACATTTCGTCTCGCCGTAACCAAAACTGATGCCCGCTCTCCCAAAAAATTGAACAATACCCAATCTGAAAAAGGAGCTATATCGCCGCCTTAACAAATAGTGAGGAAGAACACCGACTTAAAAGATACCGTATTCTGGAATTACCATTCCGTTTCAAACAACCCACATGATGATGAACTCTAACGTCCAATTAATACATTATTATCACATTTACTGAATGTTTGTTAAAAACAGATTGTAAATAAACAGAATATTAAAATAAAAAATATAGAAATACAAGTTTAGTTTCTTATTGTTCCATTAAATTTATTTTAAAATCAAGCATTGTAGTTCAGTAAACTATTAATTCATGATTATTATTCAGATAAAAACATTCTATGAAGAGTTTAATATTTATTTTAAAAAATACGGGTACAAGGACGGGAGTCCCAAGCCTTTTTATTTTACTAGTAGCAAAATTCAGCTTTACATTTACTGCATCAACCTTCAATGGTTGATATTAGCACCAGCAAAAAAAAAGTATTTTATCATTGCAACACATTTGATGCCACTAAAAAGTCTATTTCTAATACCTTTGTGAATTGAATGCCCACCCAGTAGCTCTTCTGATTGATCTACACTAAAGGTTGCTGCTTTGAGTTCTGTGTAAGGTATCTGCAACTATGGTGTAGAAGTCAATGACAATCCATTGTGTATCTTGCATAATAAAAATGGAATATGAACCTTTTGGATCTTCTAATTGCGCCCAGAAGACCCCGAGGAATGTAAGAACTCGACTTGTCACTCATTTGAATGAAGCGCGGGCGCGCACAGTGTTGCCGAGTTGTGCGTCACAGTCCCCGACACTAGAAAGCGCGCGAACATCTCCCTGATTTAGGTTTATAATTTTGCAAAATTCTTCCATTTGAGACAATAGATGTCTTTCAAATTGCGCATATTGATTCTTCGAGATGCTGGCTACCTAAAGAATAGTTTTTACATTTTCGTTACAAGAACATTTTCAATAGTTAATTTTCTCACAATTTTAAATTTCAGGTCAGATCTGTCAGGCCACCATAAGAGCCCGTGTTAAAACAACAAACTTTACGGTCTTGTTACGCGAAAACCAGACGGTAAAATCGATTCAACCTTTCCAGAACATAGAAAACCTCTCATATTTCGCTTAATACAATAAAAAGGTATGTTAAACATAACACGTATCTCGCTCTAACCACCTAAACGGAAACGAGTGCTCCAATTCAAACTAGAGAAAAAGGTTTGCTTTGACTATGGTTCAGATTAGAATATTAGGTACAACGTACCAGTTCAGGCTATGATCTGCTAGAAAATTTAGACAATCGTGATAATTTTGTAAGTGATAAAACTGTAAAATCCCGCCAATATTCATTCATAATGTTAACAACTACGGATATACACTTCTAGTTAATGTTCTTTAAAAAGTAGCCAAAATTGAGTTTACTATTAAACAACAAAAATATTTTTATCAAGTCAATTTTGAAACAATTGAAGACTACAGAGGTTATAGAAGTTTTGTGATGGGAATAATATAGAATATCATTCCTTCAGAGATCCCTATCATTCTAAGCTCTCTGTCATAATTCATGGCACACCTGTAGCCTACTCCCAGAAAATCCTCAAACTCGTAGTGCCGGCAGTGCCATCTTAACGCACGGGGCTCGGGCCCAAGCCCCCAATATTCAAAGGCCCCAGATAATGAAAAAAATAATTAAAAACTAATTTTTCAAAAAACAAATAAAAAACCGTGTAAAAAAGTGGAGTGTGATTAAAATACTCACAAAAAATTGGCGCCTTTGTGTCGCACATCATTGGATAATATTTATAATATGGAATGTTGCTGATAATATTTACAATACGGAAAGCTAAATATTGAAATATTTTTTTATTAAATTTGAGTATTTAATTACTATTTTGAATAATGAATGATGTTAATTTATGTGCATGAAATTTTCAACATTGAATAATGTTAAATTGAAACACTAAGAAATACTTTCAAAATATTAAAAAAAAATACAAAATCCAATGTAAATTGATATGATTTTCTTTATAGTTCAGCATTGACATGGGGGGGGTGAGTGAGAGTAAGAATAGGAGGCCCCCAAAGTAACCTAGGCCCAAGGGCCCCAATGCTGTTAAACGGCCCTGAATGCCGGGGCAGTACCCTACTAAATAGGCCACGGACCGCGCGCGATCTTTTCTTCTCATTCCTTGTACTATCCTACCCTTTACTTACACACACTTTCGTGTACCACACTACCACACATGTCGGGAGTCAGTTCAGAAGTTTTTGAGCTTGTCTCTACTAGGGCGATGCCCTTCTGGTGGGATGTTCCTGGTTGGGGAAAGCCCTGCTAGCCGATGATAGGTCGGCGCCGGATTTATTCATTAAGGGGAAGATCACCTCTACCTCTAAAGCAAATAGATGTATTACACTTACGGGCTATTGACTTTAGCAGGTGATACGCCTGGAATCACTATCAAACACCCTATCAACCTAACAGCTATCTGTTCGTCTGTGGGCAGCTAGCGCCTAAACCGTTAAGTCGACTTCTCCAGTATTGATATTCCATGATCGATCTCAACGAACTGGAGGAGTTGGAAGTTTCTAACGGATATTTTAATTGTTGAGGGTTTTTTACATGAATCCGGCATTTACCTCTTGATGCATCTGCCTGAGTTCGACCCATTCAACGCTTGTGTGTCGTAGTGGAATGTATGCCCGCAAGTTAACTCAGGATCTGAGTTCGTGTCTCGGAGCGGAAAAAATTGCTGATTGAAAACACTTTTGCTGGTTTATGTCGTAGTGTAATATTGCGTAGCATTTAGAAATAATGCGAAAAAGTACGTGCTTTGGTAGAACCACTAGTTAATATTGCTGTGTAACCGGCACATAATCAAACATCCATTGAATTTTAAAATAGAATAGTCCAAAAACTCTGAAGAATTTGTCTTTGTTCTCATCCTGTTAACCAGGACGTTTTATAATACTCTTTGGTGGAAACTGCGGTTTCCCTCCCTTGCTAATGTCGCCGGGTAAAAGCTCCGGTAGTATCGGTGTTGGACGTCCTTTCTGTACAATAGCAATTTGTTCTTATAAATGACTTTTCTAAATTGTCCAAAATATAAAAATGTCATTCTTACCCCGCAAACACGTTTGCATAAAAAATTAATATTTCTAGGAAACAGGTCAGAACAGTACAGCAAATTGACTCTTAACACGAGTGAGATCATGAATGTAGCGTAAGAAAAACCCTTTCTTTAGACAACCACAATGTGTTAAATTAATTCTGACCGTAAATGAATTATTTGCAATGTAAACAATCATCGTGAGCCATTCACTATAATTATAAGGATTATTACTTACTCGTAAATCATATATTGTTGTTGTATTATCAACAAAATTTACATTCGAACCAACAATATTAAATAACTATGGAAACATTCGGTTTCAAATTTCGAACACACATGTAATTATTCCCTTTCGTCTACAGGTGCTACAAAATTATGGTAGGTTTTACTAATTAAAATTGTTAGACTGTTCATAAATCTTCAGAAATAATTGTTAAATGGTCTTCTGGGAATAAGAAATGACAACATGAACGAACTCGGGGTGAAGGTTTGCAGGATGGAGCATGTGAAAAATAAATTCATTAAGAATGTTTTAAAATGTATTAAGAATTTTCTATTAATATATTTTTCATGATTTTACATGATTGTGAAAATTGAACGTTCGTAATATGGTGGCAGTTACCCCTTAATTTTTCGCCAAATATATATATATATATATATATATATATAATATATATATATATATATATAGAGAGAGAGAGAGAGAGAGAGAGAGAGAGAGATAAACCTGTGAGATTATTCTTATGTGAAAGATGTAACAATATCATGAGAAAAGAAATAACTTTTGCAGGGTTGAACCAACGATTATCTGATTTGCGAAGTTCGGTCTGCAAGGTAGGAGATATTGCAACAATACAGAATATACTGAGGTGGCGTGAAAGTCATGTGTTTACTCATGCAGACCCAGTGGAATAAAAATGGTAAGGTTTATTTAATAAAATCTTAAATAGTTGTGAATAACTTCACTCTGCCTACAGCACATAGATGTGTCTGGGAATATTTCATCATTCATGTAACGTTTTGCATGGAATGTAATCATTTTCGAATTTTCATTTAATAATACGTTTTTTAATTTGTTAACTGCCCCATGTGAAATTATTGCCCTTTGTAATTGTGATTTTAGCAGTGGCGTATACTGAGGAATACCGGGACCACCGGCGCTAGCCCATGAAAATTACGAGAACAAAAAATGTCAAGATAAATTACATTAAAAATAATTATAGGCCAGGTTTTTTTTCAGTGACATGCATTTTTCCAGATTCTATATAATCAGTTCTTTTGAGATTAAATCGCTAGGTTGTCCACGCACCAGTCCTATTAAGAGGCAGCAATGTCAATGAAACCGCTGGGACTAGCGGCATCCGCCAGTTGCACGATTCACTCCCCCCTCCTACTAGTAAGATTCGGACCAGAAAGGGCTCATGTTGCCGATTTCCCAAGCGATTTCTTGACACGTTCGGAGCAGTTCGGAGGTAGTGGGCAGTAAACGTACAGAGCAAATTACATGTGCGCATTTGCGCAAGACATACGGGTTTAGTGGTGATTGAACATATACATAATAGGTTATACTAAGCATGTTTAAGTGTTAAATTGCAACTTAATAAGTATGTGATACTATTACCAATTTGGAAAGATATTTTCAAACAATTTCACAGCAAACTTCGGGAAGTTAAGCCGTTGGCAATGAGTGTGTTGTACATAGTTTATTCTTATAACGAAAATTTTTAAAAAGAGTTGTGATTCATGAAATATTATATGTATGTTTATATAATGCATAATAAAAATAGTACGAACTAAAAAAACTACATAATCTCAGTATCGAGCATGTTATTACTAGGCGTACGCAACCTCTATAGCATAGGGAAAGTTATGTAATGCTGCGCGAAAAAACGGCAGATTTTCGGCAGAAAACTCTTATTACAGGGCCCTGGTAACGAAAAAGTGGATAAATCCAGTTGCTAAATTAAGAAAAAAATCTCCTAACACGTGGTGCAGCCAGAATACCTATTTTTGGGTCCTTGATACCGAAAACAATTGAAAGCAAAACGTCTGTCTGTCCGTCCGTCGGTATCTGCTTGCAGCGCTAGCAACTAAACCGTTCAGCCGATTTTCTCCAAAACTGATCCTCCCCGATCGATCTGAATGATATTGCTGCCCCTTGAAATTGAAACCAATGTTTTAATTTTGGAGGGTATTTTACTTGAAGCCCCTGGGACATTTTCAAAATTTTCAAAAAAATGACGCCAACAATTTTTTGTAAATTTTGTTGTTGGTCTAAAGGCCATTTAACAGAATGGCGTAGGTCTCATGTTGGTTGAAAATTCTGATTTTTCAAAAATTGAAAAAATTCAAAATTTTTTCGGCGTCTTCCTACAACTACAATTATGAAGATAGAATTTTTGTTCTTAATGATGTGTTCATAAAAAAGAGCGTCTTCAGTGGAGCTGTATGAAAAGGAGTTATAATTGTCTAATTTATGTTGATATTTGCATGAAAATATTTTGTTTTCGTACCAAATGCTGTACCATCTGTAGTGTGTAGATTATTGGTTGCATGGTTTCAGAATACTCTTCTCTAATCATGACCCTATGGAATGCATTTCAATATTGTCCAGGGTTTCAGGCTTCTTTTATCCAATACAGGTTTACAAAACTTTTGTATTCTATTTTTGTGCAGATGTAGAATTCACAAAGTTCTGACAACACTGCGATGGAAACAGTGAGTTGTTCGCTTCTTGGTTGAATTGGATGTTTTCAAATAATAGCTAAGATGTTAGTAGCGCATAAAGTACGTAGCTGTTTCCAATAATACGGGAAAGTATGTGCTGTTGTAGCACCACTAGTTTTAATATGCAGTAGGTAGAGTAACGTGACGTTAAGGTCTTTTACACTGCGCGAGTGAGCGAACAAGCGATTCTCAACGAAGGCTCGTTCGTTCGGTAGATAATTGCAGGGGAAAAGTTACCACTCGTTTATATTGTGCGATCTCGCGCTCCCAACGTTTGTTCTGTCAGCCAGTGACGTCTCCTGGCTAGTAGATGTGGGGAAGCGATCATGATATTACAGGTTGAACGCATAATTCCAAATATTTAAAGTCTGTCATTCTACTTTACTTTGAAGTACGTATTTTAGAAGTTTATGTTGCAAATTAGATACCTTCTGAATCTTCTTAGAAAATCATCATTTTCTCATTGCATGCACTAACTTACACAAACAAAACTAAAACAAAAAAATAACCATAAAAAGTACATACCTAATTTTTGAACTCGAGATCTATTCGGTTGTCTTAGTTGTCTTAGTAGGCCTTGTTTTTCGGAATAGGAGAAAGAACTACATGGAATTTCAAGAATCTTGTCTAGCACAATGAAACGTTTCACTACTGTTCCCTACCTTAAGTAACTCACACAAATGAACTGGATGAGCTCGCCATGTCGCGTCCTTTCACACACACGCCAACACACATACACACACAAATTTTGTTTCTTTCGCGTTACAATTTCGAATTCGCGATTCTTTTTAACGCATCACTTTTAGATTAGACAAAGTAGTCTATTTAACGCACATTAAGTACGAAACAGCATTTACGCTACAACGCAGGACACATATGACGAACGAAATAACATCGCACAAACCATTTCGACTTCACGGATTGTCTCTGTCATACCACTTTCTTACATGAATGGAGTGATCTTGTTTTGTCAGGCCTGCTAACCCACATCGAGTTACTCAGCTGAATTAGGTTGAAATGTGCATAGTTGGCAGACTTGCGTGAATTGTGAAGAAAGAAGTCTGCCCCCCGCCTCGCGCTCCGGGGTCCCAATCGCGGCACGTGACTTCTGGGATTCCCAGGCGTGCTGCAGAATTATGATTGCATCAGAGAAATGGGTATGGAAGGATATTGGGAGGGGATTCACAAACGCCAATGAGAAGCCTGAGATGTGACAGACCTTGTCACATCTCCGGCAGTGGAAACCACACAGCCTGCACACAGCGCATGGCCGTGAGTTCAATGACCTCGCCAACGAAGTGAGTTCGTTCAAGGGATGTTTCTCTGCCCGTCACATCCGGCGAGGGGACTAACGGCTATTGGACCGCGTACGTAAATGGCGAGAGGGAAAAGGGAGACAAAGGGAGATACTTACGGAAGAATGTAAAATACTTTACTGAAAATATTTTTAAGTGATGGAAACTAGGGGATGTAACACATCACTCGCATATATTGAGCCTACGCCATGTTGCTGTCAGCCATGTTGTTCGCTCGCAGAGGCAGCCCTCACAGTTGTTATTGCGTATCTGTAGTATCCTTGCAGTATGAACAAGCGACTGAATTGACATTTCACAATAAAAAGAATAGAAGATGAGCGACGAAATTTCGGGCTAATTCTGTTTGCGTGCGTTCATAAACAAATTTAAAAAAGCCTGACCAATAAATTAGTTTCTATTTCTGAAAACTGTTTCATGAATTGAAAAATGTAAAATTCATTACTTTCATTTAATTTAATGGTTTTAAATTGCAGTTCTTTACAAAGTTCTTACAATAACGGAAAGAAATACAGATTTTTTTATGTCCCATATTGTAGTTTAAGTCTGCGAAAAGGTCACAATTTCTGCAAAAAATGTGAATTAACATTTAACCAAACATGTCAATTTACGTAAAAATATTGTATTGAGCAGAAATGTCTGAGAGTTAATAGGATTAAATTAAAATTACAAAATTAGTATTTTCTCAATAAAAAACAAAAACAAAATAACTGCATTATTCAAGTCACTGCTTAATCAGAATTATTAAAGTGCATTTTTATAGAAGTCACTGTAATTGTCATTTGTGTCCCCAATTTTAATGTGTAAATATTGCAACAAATTTTAAAATATATTTAAAATAAGTAAATTTGTGTATTTTTTTTACTGTATCTTCTCTTTTCCTGCCTTTAAATTTCTCATACTTTTCAAGTTTCATACTTTTTCTATGCAAACTACTCACTGCACAATTTGTCTTTATGCTCACAAGGCTGTTGAAATTAGCGCCATTCGCTACCGTGTCGCAGATAGAAATGAAAATGTTCGACCGCGTACCGAACCTCTCAGCTCCGAGCGAACGTTTGCTCGCGTTTACATTCGTTTACGCGGAACGAAAATACCGAGCGAATGTTCACGTCGCTTCCGCCGGCCGATTTCCTCCGAACGACACGATTCTCTCGGATGTTCCGTTTTCACCGGCTGAGCGAACGAAAAATTGTTTATTCGGAGCGTTCGCTCGCGTTACTCGAACCAGCGTCAGGCACGCTATCTTGTGTGAAATTCTCGTAACACCTATCTACGAAGACGAATTCTCGCCTATCTACGAAGTTGAACTATTCATACGTGCTTTGTTCTTGCAATGTTTGCGTACATCATTCGCATCTATTGAGGCCATGCCACTCCCTTTGATCCACTGCGCAAATGCTGATGCCCAGAAATGGTTGGACTATTGCTGTCCTCCTGAAAAGTAAATGTAGCTTTACTTCCTCGTGTCTCGTACTATAAAAATAAATAACCAATAAAAAAATAATACTACAAGTCTAACACAAAACTAAGGAGTGGGGAAGGTGAAGGTCGAAATGGAATGTTCATCTTATTCAATGTGTTCATTGTATTTATCAATGAGGAGGGATGTCAAAAACACTTCATGACGTCAGCATATTATTTGAATGAACCTATTTAGTGTAAGTAGCATCATTGAGGAAATAAATGTAGAGTATCATTTACGCATTCCCATAATAAAATCAGAAGTTTGGTTCACACTTTTCACTTGGCGTCCTTTGTATTGACCAAAGTATATCGGTGCCCAAAAAACCTTTTGACGTGGATATTGACGTCTTAATTTAACTTCAAAACAATGTTTAAATATAATGTAGAATCTGCATCTACATTGTCGATGGTTGGACTTTGAAAAATATCTAAAATAAGATTGTAGAATAAGATGTTCTTTTTATTGTCCCAAACTTAACGATATTCACGATTTACATTTTCTGTGAAATATGCCAATTAAAAAAGTGACACTGAATCCTCACTAAATATTAAATGTACGAATTTGTTGAATATGTTGCAGTGTACGTGTTTCAATATGTTTGTATTTTATCTGATATCTTTGCAGTTTGTTTTTGTCTGATATCAAGCAGAACATTAAAATCTATTTTTCTGAGAAATGATGGAACATTTCTTCATTTTTTCTTTCAGCCTCACGTCCTGTGCATTCATGTGGGCCAGGCTGGAGTCCAAATTGCCAATGCTCTTTGGGAATTAATGTGCTTAGAGCACGGTGTCCGTCCTGATGGATGTGTCATGCGACCATTTCAAGATTGTGGAGATCATGGAACATTTTTTGCAGTTTCTAGAGCAGGCAAAGCAATTCCACGAGCTGTTATGATTGATCTAGAGCCCACAGTCATTGGTACGTAGAAATTTATAATATAATTTACAAGTCCCTGAAATTGTCTCGTAAAGTTAGAGCTACTGAAGCAAGTTTGTGATACGATTCGTTCACGGGCGAGTATACATGTAGGAATAAACTTTTGGGGCAAGCAGGAGGCAAGGAATGGAGGCTTTTCTGCAAAACATTTAGAAAATATACACACAAAATCATTTTTAAGATGTATTCGCATCAAATGTTTGGTAATTATGCGTTGGACAGACTCAAGGATGTTTTATGTTAACGCGAGGGCCTAAGGCCAAGCCTCGTCCAATGCCTCCTACGTTGTATACTGCGATTTCTCTAACTTTGCCCCTCAAGGCCACTCAAATCCTATCTTCGCGATGGAATATGTCACGGCATTTCGCGTCGTTCTCGATCTTGCCGGTAGAAGTCGCATGATCGCAAGCACTGCTTGATACGGTCGCGATCATACGAAACCTAGCGGAACAACTGAGAAAAATGAGAAATACCGTGACATATTCCAGCGCGAAGATGGGATTTGAGTGGCCTTGAGGGGCAAAGTAAAAAAAAAATCGCAGTATAGGAGGCGTTGCTCGTCCTCAGCTCGCAACTGCGTAGCGAAACGTCACTTTCCGCGGGAATGTGCGTCGCCGCCAAGAAGGTTATCATAACCTCATGTACATCAGCTTCCGGGTCAATGACCCCCATCTCTATCAGGTTTTTGTTCAGTTTCCCTAATCCATTGAGCAAATGCTGAGATGGCCCCTTGTTTTGCTTCTGGACGTAAGTGTAGCTTCACTGTGCGCACGTTTTGTTGAGCACATCTTTTTGCTTGTAATGGTAGATGAGAAGGTGGTAATATGAGCCCCCATTTTTGTTTGGACTTAAAAAATAAATTAAAGCCCTATTGTTTTTAAAACTATGGAAACTTACACTTCAACATTTTTGTAATCTGCATGCAAAATATTAACTTTCTTAACTGTTTAGAAAGTTGCTAGAAATCAATAATTCTCAAAAAGTCATATTTGGAAAAAAAAGGTTGTGTGCTGGTATTATGAGCCCCATTAATATATTATTGAAATACTTGAGGTTAAAGAAACTAATTACATATTTACAAATACAAATGCTATTTTATTACTTACACAAACTTACAATGAGATGAAAATGTTTACAAATATTTATTTCATTTACAAAAATCACAAATGTAAATGTCCTTTTCAGCCCCAGCACAGTCATTGTGAGCTCACATTTCGCACATAAGACACTGGACCCACAGTTCTCCGCGGTGGTCGGCTGAAAATAGTCCATCACAAAATACACAAGAGGTCTGGTCATCACCAGGGCTTTCAACCCCCACCTGTGTTTCCAAAACAGAGTCTCCTGACGTTATAGAATAGTCAGATCCTTCTGATTCCTCACCTTGAAGTTTCAGCTTAAAAGGCTCTTCATGTACGGTTTTTGTCCCCTTATGAAACTGTTTCGTGCTTCTCGTCTTTTCATTTTTACTTTTTTTATGTGCAGACATCTGTCTTTTTTCTCCAGCCGCCATCAGAGCATCCTTGTAAGGAGATGACGTGATAAGGGCTGCCTTTGAATGTTTTGGGCCTTTGTTTGATATCCTTTTCTTTGGTTTTGGAACAGGCCAGATATCCTCTGGTGATACAGTGGATGTAGAATTTTTCTGATTTCTTTCATTAAGTCCTGAAGGACCCGCCAGTGCTAAGTCTTCAGCAGATGGGCCATTTCCAGATTCAACACAGCTCAAATGTGGAACTGACACAGATGGGTTTAGATTGTCCTTTTTTGGGCTTGATTGTTCTCTTGTGGGGTTTTGTTGCGTTCCTGGGAGATTTTTGATCCAACGTTTTGCCCTGCTTGAAGAATAAATGTGTGTTCATGTTTTGTCTTTTTTGCTTTTACCAGGGTTTTCAAATTTAGTTTCCTCTGCAGAGGATGGGGCAAAATCTACAGCAGAAAAGACGTTCCTGTTGCATGGATATAATCTTGTGACTTTAAACCCATTCACAGCAATTGCTCCGGTCTGGCAATTCAAATAAGCTTGACCCAACAATTCAGCAATATCGTAGGGTCCGACACATCTCTCACTATGGCGCATCCATTGCCGTATACTTTCACTGTACTTATGTTTTAAAGCCCCAAGAAATGTTTTGTCCAGAGGTTGCAATTTATGGAATGTATGTGGAGGCAAACTTACAATAGAAATGAAATTTTCTCTTGCAAGATTCACAACATCTAAATTTTTTGTGTGAGAGTTATGGCCATCCAGAATAAGGACTATTGGATCATCTTTTGAGGGCTTAACTTTATCAATAAAATGCTTTAGCCAGTCAGTGAAAATGTTTGATTGAATCCACTCAGATGGGTGACACCTTCCAATTGCTCCCGGAGGAGCACCCTTCATCAGAAGCTCGGTCATATTTTTCCTTGGAAAAATGAACATGGGAGGTATGAAAGTTCCACCTGCACTTATGCAGCAGATCACTGTAACCAGAGAGCCTCGTTCGGCAGAACTTAGTGCTCCCACTTGCCTTTTGCCCCTTAAACTAATCACTCGTGGAGTTTTGCTTTGCACCACGGAGATGCCTATCTCGTCGACATTAAATACACTATCTGGTGGGTATTTGTGCTTGGCATATTCGGCTTCTAAGATATTGAAGAAATTGTCTACTGCTTCGTTGTTAATGCCATTTGCTCTAGAAAATGATGTCGCAGTAGGTTTTAAAACAGCTAATACATGCTTGTGACGATTCATAAAATGCTCAAACCAAGCCCTACCAGCCCAGGCGCGGATCCAAGGGGGGGTCACGGGGGTCATGACCCCCCCCCAAATGATGAACCGTCACAATTTTGTGAGAAACTCTAAGATATCTAAACAACTCTGAGAAACTTATAACCTTTCCAGTGTCCTTTCAGAATCGGGAGTGTCCGAGACATTTTGAGACTTTTCAGACAATTCTAGAAATTTCTTAAAATTTAGAAGTGCTGAAGTATAGAAATTGGAATTTAATTTGTATAAAAACATATGTGTATTCAAAATCACTTTAAAAATCTTTTAAGTACAAAGAAATATATCTAAATAAGTAACACATCTAAAGTCGGAATCAAATACACTGCGTGTTACTAGTGTTGCCAACTTAATTTGAATATTTGTCTCTAATTGAACGAGAGAATTTGGGGCAAAATGGACGTCAACACAAGGTCTCATCTTAAACGTCACAATTGTTGTTCAAAGGGAATAGAACTAGCTAAACTTAGTAATAATAATGGTCTGTATGTAAACTTTTCAACAATCTTGCTTTCAGGTGTTTGAATTCAGTTTCGATGATACAATCCAATTCAATATCGGAACTCCTATCGAACTCAATGTTTATTTAATCTAAAAATGCTTAATGTAATCAGTAACGGCGAACCTAATTTGATCATTGAACTTTGATGCCGGTTCTAGTTTTGTGAGAACGTAAGAAGCCGCTTTCAGCACAAGTTAAGGCTATCAATAGGGGTTAGTTTTAAAGATTTGTCGAAAAGAATTAGAGTTAGAGAATTTTAGTTTGGCTGATGAGCGAGGATAGTGTCTGACGCCTAAAATACAGTGGCGAAGTCATAGAGTTATGGCTAGAGTCATGCAGTTGGGTATTCTGAAAATCTAATCTTACATTTTTTGTAAATTAGCTCCATTCATCGTTTTTTATTCAACAAAATCGTCGATAATTTGTTCTTTAAAGCTTTCGTTTCTGCACAGTTAATTTCCCACGAAATTTCTCACGAATGTCTTAACTCTTTAATGAAATCATATTCCCATCACATAATGCTGTACTATATAAAGGAACAGTTAGACTCAGTTGTATCAACAGAACCGTCTCTTGATATTTTTTTCTAAACCAATTAGTCTAACAAATACTACTGCAGATACAAAACAACTGCAGGGATGTATTTTTCATTATTAATGTATACATTTGTCAATTCATTTTGAGGCTGCTCACTGTCAAGGAATGAATATTGTTTTATTAGGAAAAAACTTTTCTGAATGAAAGGACGCTTTGTAAGTGAAAAAGTGATTTTCGTCAATAAATTCAATAAAATGAAAGTTTTCGAAATCTTGAAACCTGTAGTCCATCTGAGTCACTACTGCATCAATACTTTTAAAAGATAGAATTTTCGTACCTTTCAAATAAATCTCAGCCTGAAAGTTCATTCATAGTCATGACTACTTTGATACAGATTTTGATGCAGATTTCAATAGTCTCTGCTTATCTAACACGATATATTACCACGTATTGCTACTATTTCTATCTCTATGGTGTGTTACTTGACTCGTGATTCCATATTGTTGAGCGAAAACTGCATTTCGATATCGTGAACCGTTTAGAAGTTATGAGACTGGCGCACAGTCAGTGGGACATTGTCTGCAACACTATATCTTTAGCTTCATTAATTGTTTCGTAAAGAAAACACCAACAAAAATCACACAAATGGCACACAAACAACTGTACTTTCCCACAACGTCAGGTGATGAGTGGAATTTGCTTGGTCGAGACGTGGGCGCGCATCGCTGTTGAAGTCCATGTCTACCATGAGCCTAGGCTACAGCTGGGGTCTCTACCTAGTGAATGCAAGTGAAAGGAAGATAGTGCACGCTCTCTTGTGCGTATGCGCGGCAGAACCAGCCGGTGTCCATCCACTGGCCTCCAAAGAGTATATCTCCGCAGCCCTGATAATTCCCTTGTGCGTAAACGGGGAAAACGTTGAACACATTTAATTTTCTTCAAGATTTAGTAAACAAATATTGAAAAATGGCACACATGTTATTGAAGAATAATATGGGTATTATAAGGCTCTCAGATTACCCTTCAGCTTCGCCACTGCTGAAAGACCTTATTGGAATATTTTGCTTTCGCTGAGCCCGAATCCGGTGAGAGAATTTTAGTTCTCCTGATGAGGGAGGATAGAGTCTGACGCCTAAAATATCTTATTTGAATGTTTTGCTGTCGTTGTGTCCGAATCCTGTATCAAAAGGATATCTTGACAGCTCTCATTCTTGATGAACAGTATTGCAATGATGTTACTTTATTTGGGTTTTAATTATAAAAAGCACCTTGGCAATGCAAAAGAAATCAGATCAGTTATTTGCAATGTATTAAATGTTGCATTAAATTAAATTATTACATGTTTGCATGTCTCGGTGTAGTTGTCCCCAAAATTATAATGAAGTTTACAACATTGTTATAGAAGAATCGCCACTGAAGGAGATTCAAATGTGGTGCAAATTTATTAATATACAAAAGAGTGAAAAAAGGAAAAATGAAAATGAGAAAAATAATTGTTAGAAAAAATTAAAGTATAATTTAGTTAATTTATTTATTATATGCATGTATTTATTAATTATAATAATTTATTAATTATAATAATTTATTAAAAATACATTTTTTCATTACACACAATTACATATTTCTCTAATACAAGTTTCTTCACAAATTGTTTCTTGTTGCATTATATAAAAGTTATTTTGCTTATTTGAAAGTTATTGTTGATAAATTTATAAATTTTAGTTAAAAAAATAAATTTACCAAATAAAATTGACATATTTTTGTAGGCAGAATTCGAATCTGCAATAAAAATTCAGGGTTACCATTTAAAATTCCAAAGTTACACCTAACTCACTCCCAGGGGATAAGGTGAGGATCGTAACAATAGTAAGCTGATAGATATGTGATATGTGATTATGGGAATATTGAATTTCTAATATATTTATAGTAATATAAAGTCAATCTGATATACGTATAACATACTTCAAATATATATATTTACATTCTGCACCCTCCCCTCTTTCCGAAATAAATGCACTTGAGTCTTAACGTGACCCCTCCCAAAAGAGAAGTCTGGATCCGCGCCTGTACCAGCCAATCCATTTTGTGTGAACAGGTGTTTAATACCGTTTCTTTCACAAAGTTGATACCCTACCCTGCGAACATCTTTTCTGGTAAGACCGTAGAATTTGCTTTCCATGACAAGCAAGTGCTCGACTAATTCTTTTTCCAGCTCATCCCCTCGAATAGGTTTTCGTCCTAATTTGGTTGAAGCTGCTTCTTCCGGGGGCTAGTCAACACGAACAAGCCTTTGAAGAGTAGGTCTTGGAACGAGAAACGTTTTGGAAGCCTTTTTCAAACCCATTTCTTTGCTCCTAACTGCCTTAATCGCTTTAACCATGTCTTCAGTATTCCAGTTTTTTCCTTTTCGCTTTTGGTTTCGGCCCTAGTACCTTTCGTGACATCTAAAACAAAAAAGTACGAACGCAAGTTAAAATTCTGCTAACCAAAACCAATCTTTGACACGCTCGAAATTACAAATTACCGGCATAAAATCATACTTTATTGCATTTATTATTTAAAGTATGCTTAAATCATACTTTATTTCCTTCGTTAGCAATTAAAGCAGGTCTAAGCTAATTCAATCAGTAATTAACAGCCAAAGACATTCCTTTCAAAGTTTTCAGAATAGAGAAATCACAAACACATCTGCTACTCATCAGCTCTCATTCACAACTGAACCAGAGCACTCTGATGGCGAAAAAAGACATTAATCTTAACCCGTTAAACCCTGTTTCCCCTAGAGTGTGTGCAATGTATGAACAGATATTAAGGGGGCTCATATTATATACATGGCTCATATTACCACCTTTACCTCTAGGAGTAGAATTGATGTTCATTACTTTTTTGTTAGCAATGCAGAAAAAATCAAATCAGTTCATTAACCGTTGAAATTGATTTTCTATAACTCGGGAACAAACATTTTTCAAATTTTTATTTTTCTGAAATAGTAATTATTTTCTAAAGTCTTGTTTCAATTTTTTTAAAATTCTGGGCCTCAAGAAAATGTGCGCAGATAATCTCTTTCCCCACACGTCATATACAGTTTTTACTGTTTTGGACCAAATAAATAAATACCTCCAAGGAAGTATCATAACCAACCTCCTTGGTCGCGCGCACAGTGTGGCTGCGCCCCGAGCACGGTGTATATCTTGGCCCCGAGTGATTCATTCTCGGAATCGACAGCGCGCGTGAACGAATCGTGGCCCCGAGTAATTCATTCTCGGAATCGACAGCGCGCGTGAACGAATCGTATCAAAAACTGCATTTCTATCCTTGCTTTTTAGCTTATTATTACTTACGGTTTAAAGATATGCTGCCATAAAAAGAGTATTCGGGTAGTATTCTCCCTAAGCAATAAAAAATAAGTAAAAATTGAACGGGCCATTATAAAATATGGTGTTATTGAAACGATATCTGGTCGTAAAATTCAGTAGTTTTCGCGGTAGTCAATACAGTTTCCAAGCGTTAGTGAGTGGAGGCAGAGGGTATGGCAGTATGGAGTATCTAGGGTATGGCAGACATGGCTCGTGCCATGGGCGCCACACACAAGGGGCGCTATTTAGCTTTCGACATTTACGAAAAAAAGTTGAATGAATTATTATTCAATCATGGAATTAAACTTTACACAACAGATGAAATAAAATCAACTTTTTGTATTAAAGACCCACAGTAGGGCCCGCAACAGACTACACCGAGGAATGTGTTTCCAGAAATGTGCGACGAGAAATGTGGAAAATCTAAACAAGGGGCTCTTATGGACCCTCACACACTTGAGTTTTCTCGTTCGCCTCTGCGGAGGCGAAAGAGTTCCTCGCTAGAGTCAGTCGGCGAGCGAGTTTTCTCGGACACATTTCTACTCCTTCACTTGTTATACGACATTTAGGCGTTCGCTGCCGCAGGAAAACACCAAACAGCGCATAGAACTGAGTGAGGTTATAACATTTGGCAGTAAAAGATGCGATAAACTACCAGTTTTTTAATTGTTTTCTTGAATTTTCTCTTCAAGCGGAAATGAACAAGTAAAAACTTGTATGGAAGATATTCTTATTTGTGTGAAGCCCGCCCATAATGAGTAATATAAAAATAAAAATTTGAAGCAAGAAACATAAAAGGGTATTTTGAAAGAATTGAATTAATTTATTACTTTTCTTAATTGATATTTATTTGGTATTTATAAATGAATTTATTAATTATGAATTTTATGAATTATTTGATCATTCATTATTCAACCAACAAATATAGTAAACCAGAGCGTGGTAGAGATTACGGAGTTCAAGAAAATTTGCTGGTGTACAACTTCTCCCTTATACGTCACTTAACTTCCTGTTTTTTTTAAAAATTAAATAATAATTTGTATGAAACGTAGTAGTGTGTTTCTAGGTAATTTGAACTCGTTGAACAAATGGTTTACGATTATTGTAACAAAACAAGGATATCACGAGTTAAAATTACATAGCATTTAATAAAACAAGAAATGGGACTCTCAGATGATCTCATAGCTAAAACTGCTGCCGTCACTCTCGGCTTGTGGCACATAGAGGCATTTCGAGACATGGAATAACCTCTTTGTAGTGTGTGGACGCAGCCTCGCCGGCCTCTTTCCACATTTCTCTTCGCACATTTCTGGAAACACATTCCTGGGTGTAGTCTGTTGCGGGCCTAACATGTGATGTGTGACCAACCATTGCTTTCCAAACTTGCGCGTCTTTCACCATGCACCAATAAATATGTACGAGTATACTTATAATTGTTCAACATTTATCACCAAATTATTTGAGTGATTTTTTCATTGAGTAGGTTTTACAGCGCTATTAGAGGGATGATGTGCTAGAGTTTATCTGGCATTACCGTCTTTCTCATATTTTTTGTGGTGTGCGAGCGCGAGTGCTGCACACAACACACAATTCAGTGAGAACTTCGTGAAATTTAGTTGCTAATTCCGGTTGTCGGGTAAGTCTATAATTTGTATTTAATAGTGTTTATTATTATGAATATTTGGGAGACATTTGGCGTCCTTAAAATAAAAGGGTTTTAACTTCACTTTTACCGAAAAATGAGTCATCGATTTGGTAGGATATGTCAAAAGTATTTTTATCGGCTGCATCGGATGTCAGTTCGTTTTATCTTTGACGTATGTACAGTGTTAGTTCTGTCAGCATATTCATATTTTTACTTTCCCGTATACGTACGTATACACGGAGTGATATACGTAGTATAGGGAAAGTTATGTAATGCTGCGCGAAAAAATGGCCAATTTTCGGCGGAAAAAAATTAATTGCCGGGCCGTGAAAACGAATAAGTGGATAAAATCAGTTGCTAAAGTAAGAAAAAAAATCCCCTAACACGTGGTGTGGTCAAAATCCATGATTTGTTGCTTCTTTATACTTAAAAATCGATTGACGGCATTCCGTCCGTCTGTCCGTCTGTGGTCAACGCTAGCGCCTAAACCGTTCGGTCGATTTTCTTCAAAATTGATATTCCCCAGTCGATCTGATTCTAGTCGAAGCTTTGTGATTTTGAAAAAGATTCTTTAAAATTAGGGGGTACTTTATATGAAGCCCCCCGGGGATTTCCAACATTTTCTCAAAAACGGCTCCAAATTTTTTCTTTAAATTTCTTGTATGAATAGAGGAAAATACATTTTTTAACATGGCATAGGTCCGATTTTCACGTACAGCTCTGAATTTTCGAAAATTGTGAAAGTTTGAATTTTTTTCGGCGTCTTTCTCCAACTACAAAATTGAAGATAGAGATTTTTTCTTCAAATAAAATTTGTTCTGCATATTGAGTTCTTTAATAAAGGTCATGTAAATGTTTTTCACAATTTTGGTAGTTTTCGTGCAATATTGCGTGCAATATGTGCAATTTTAAAAATTACAAAAACAAAATTTTCTCAAAAACGGCTCCAAATTTTTTCTTTAAACTTTTGGTAGGGATAGTGGTAAATGTACTCTATCAATGACATAAAAGCCATTTTGGTCTATCGGTTGGTTTTTTCAAAAATTACAAAATTGTAAAGTTTTTTACTTGTCTCTCACGTCGTTAATGTTTACATTATCGGCGATTTTTTTACATTATTATATTTACGAGTACATATGCTTTAAATAATGTCAAGTAAAGTTTCTCGAAAACACTACCGTTTTCTGTGAAAAGTAGCTCAACTTTCGGCATTTTCAGAAATGCTCAAACGTCATTTTCTCGTATATGGCTGCAATTTTTTTCTTGAAACTTTTGTAACGGATAGTGCTAATTACACTCATTAGTATAGCGTGAAGTTTATTTTGAGTTTTTTTCAAAAATTATATAAATGTAAATTTTTTGAAAGATCTCTCACATCTTTAATATGCACATTATCCGCAATTTGTAAAGATGATTATATTTGTGAGTGTAAGTGCTTCAAATAACTTCAAATAAAGTATTTTGAAAACTCAAAAATTTTCTGTGAAAATGAGCTTCAAATTTAGCATTTTTAGTAGTGCTAAAACGCCATTTTCACTTAAACGGCACATAATTTTTAAAAGAAAATTGCCATTTACGGCTAGGTTTTTGTGTTCTTTAATATTCTAAAATTTATGTTTCTGTTCTACCAATAGGAAACCGAAAAATTAAGAAAATGACAAAAAAATGTACTTTTGGCGATGATACATGGTAGCTGGCAAGAAAGAGTATGTGGCAATTCCGAATATTGACAAATAAATAAATAAAATAAATACGGTCATGCTTAATTTTTTCAAAATACGAGTAGTTTTTCTTTAATTTTGTGACAAACATAATAGGCCGCTGTAAATTTACTGCGCTTTGGACAGCTGGATGCGTCGTAAATTAAAATGTGCAATTTTGTATATTATTTCTTTCTTCGTTTCTTACATTCGAACTTTGTTATAGACTTACACATTAATATTTTAGAAATTGTTTATTTTGAAATATTTGAAATTAGTAAAAAGAATTAATAGCTCTCAGAATAGCGACAATGCAGGGTCTGCAACAATGGAATTCACTTTGCGCTCGCGAATATCTGTGAATTAGTGTCATTGTTGTGACCTAATGGAGCTGTATGAAAAGGAATTATAATTGTCTAATTTATGTTGATATTTGCAGGCAAATATTTAGTTTTGCACCAAATGCTGTACTATTTGTAGTGAGTAGAGAATTTGTTGCATGGTTTTAAAATACTCTTCCCTAATCATGGCCCAATGGAAGGCATTTCTATATTTCCAGGGTATCAGGCTTCTTTTTCCAATACAGGGTTACAAAACTTTCGCATTCTATTTTTGTGAAGTTGTAGAATTCACATAGTTCTGACAACAGTGCAATGGAAATAGTAAGTTCCAAGCGAAGATGTTAGTAGCGCATAAAGTGCAATATTACAGTACTACTTAGCTGTTTCCTCTAATACGGGAAAGTAAGTGCTGTTGTAGCACCACTAGTTTTTAAAAGAAAAGGTTCTATCTGCAATAATCATGGTGGCAACGTCTTTCCAAGATATTACTATTGACTAATACTCCTTCTAAAGTATCATTTAAGACTGGAAAATCATTTTAAAAATATGAAATACGAAGAAGAGACTGTATGAAAAATGGTTGAGTACCAAGAAAGCGGAAAACAGGGAGGAATATAACATCCAACGAAATAGAGTTAGAAACATGATAAGAAAAGAAAAACAACAATCATGGGAGCGTAAATGCCAAGAAGTAGAAATGTACATAGGTGGGACAAAAACAAGCGAGATTTGGAAGTTCATAAAACAGGTCAAATCTCCCCAAATGGAAAAAGTCCGCATACAAAGTATATCTGTAAGTAAATGGGAAGACTATTTTAGAACATTATTGAATGAAGGAAGATCAGATTTTCTTGGAACTACAGAAAGGGAAAAGATATCTCCGTCCAGAGAAATTACAGTAACAGAAGATAGGGTCAAGAGATATATCAAAGAAATGAAAGGTGGTAAGGCTCCGGGTCCAGGAGAAATCCCCAGCGAATTGATAAAGAATGGAACACCGAAGCTAGTACGGATGATGAGGAAGCTAATTAATAGCTGTATCAATAAAGGCGATATACCCGAAGACTGGAAAATGGCTTATATAACACCAATATATAAGAAAGGAAGAAAGTATATATGTGAAAATTATAGAGAGATAGCAGTGACAAACACGTTCAGTAAGGTATATGGAAGAATGTTAAGAGAATTAATAGAAGAGGGATACAAGGAGTACGAAGAAGAAGAACAAAGTGGTTTTAGAGCAGGTCGTTCTTGCATAGATAACCTGTTTTGTTTGTCCCAGGTGATGCAAAAGAAATGGCAAACAGGGAGAGAACTCCATATGGTCTTCCTTGATTTAGCAAAGGCTTATGATAGTGTGCCAGTCACAAAGTTATGGGAAGTTATGAATGAATGTAATATAAATAAAAGTTTAATAAATGCGGTGAAGGAATTGTACCTAGATCAAAAAGGAAAGGTGAAAGTTGGAAAACAGATGACCAAAGCATTTCCTATATCGAAAGGACTTCGGCAAGGATGTTGTCTCTCACCTACCCTCTTTAAAATATATGTTAATGCGGTATTACAGGTATGGAAAAGAAAATGCGCTGGGATGGGAATACCACTTGATGATAACATAACACTTTATACCCTACAATTCGCTGATGATCAGGTACTGATGGCGCAAGACCAGGCAGATATTGAATATATGACTAGGATGATATTGGGACCAGGATGATACATGACCAGGATGATATTGAATATATGACTCATTCCGGCTCGAGTCGCCGACCAGAGCGGTTCTACTATCGCGGAGCTCCGCTGTGCGTAGTCTACTCGTTACCGTTGTGACACTCAGCACTCGTAGTGTAGTTCGAGCAGTCGAGTGTTAAGTGTATGTACTTTTGACGTAAACTCATCAACAGGGCAGGCAATTAGCCAAGCCTTGCATACTCTCAACAATAGTGATGTGCAGCATTACTTAGTGTCGCAGAATAACACAATCGAAGCTGAAATGGAGGTCGTCGCACCTCTCACTAACGACCAGCAACGCATCTGTGGCAGCCAGGAGGCCGCCTCAACAGACTTCACCACGCAGTCTCAACCTTCATCATCAGACATGTACACCAATAAAAGGTCAGCCAGTGATTGTGAAACCCCCAATGAAGCAAAGAAGTTAAATGTAGACCCTAGTAACAATAATGTGAACCCTAATGCAGACAGTGACCTAGAGTACAATGTTCCCGTAGGTAACAAATTCGGAGAACTTGCTAATTTGAACCCTAACCCTGAACTTCATCGGTTCGAATATTTGAATCAAACCACGGACGATCACTCTTCGCATCCAGCCAAAATTCCACCAATTATTGTGTCGGATATAACCAATGTACGCGAATTCATCATAGAACTGAAAACTAATGTCACAAACAATTTCATTACAGATGTAAAAAATTTCAAAGTGAAAATCAGTGCTAACAATCCAACAGACTTTCGTAAAATAATCAGATATCTGATCCATACTCAACGTAAATTCCATTCATTCAAAGATCCGTCAAACAAAAAATTTTCAGTCGTGTTTAAAAACCTTCACCAGTCAATAACGGAACCCGAAATATTGCAAGACCTACAGCAGCGCTACGCTTCAATAATTAGAGTCACAAGACTTCTAAAGGATGGCCATCCTATTCCAGAAGTCGCCGCGGAATTTAACGGTTCAGAACCCATAGAAACTATTTTATCAATTCAACAAATTTGCAATCATCGAGTAAGTACCGAAAGACGTAAAAAACATAATGGCCCCCTTCAATGCCAAAGGTGTCTGGACTATGGCCATACCAAAAACAATTGTAACCACTCCATCACCTGTGTGTTCTGCGCCGGGAACCATTACTCAGTGCTCTGCCCCAAGAAGGACGAAACACCCTTTTGTGCGAATTGCAGCGGGAATCACAAGGCCGACATAAGAAATACGAGCTGCACCTACTACAAAGAGTTCTTAGATAGGAAAAGTAACCTTAGAAATAAAAATAAAAGTAATGTAACAAACTCCAGTGATCCTCCTCCTTCCAAAAATAATTCAAGAGACCCGTTCCCGGGACTCCCACAAACCCAGCGAATTCAGAACTTTACCCATATCACATCCATGAACAATCCACCTCCTCGCAAAACACCCGTAATTCTAATCATCAAACGGCCCATTCTAATGATACCCAACCAAACAATCCGATAATCACCACAATAATCAACTCCATCACCAGTTGTATCATTAACTTCATTAACTCGCTAATCCCATCTATAATTAGTACTATTCAGAATTCTGTTACCGATTATTTAAGCAACAACAATGGCAGATAAATTCCAAAGCAATGTAACCATCCTCAATTGGAATGCAAATTCAATCACCAACAAAAAAACTGAATTCATTCATTTCCTCCATCATTACGAAGTGGATATAGCGTGTATTACCGAAACGTACTTGAGCAACTGTAATAAACTATTTATTCCTAACTATAAAATTTATAGATCTGATAGAACTAATTCGAAAGGAGGAGGTGTACTCACCGCGATAAACTCTATTCACACGCATCACCAAGAAATACTCCCGGATACACCAGGTTTAGAAACCATAGCAGTCTCAATAACAATTAACAATAACTCTTTGAAGGTCATAGCTGCATACAAACCTCCCACATTCAAATTAATAAACACAAACCTCCAAAATTTATTTAATCCCAATGATAAAGTCTTGCTATTAGGAGATCTCAATTCCAAACACGTTAACTGGGGATGTCAATGCAACAATCAAGACGGTAAAATATTAGCTCAACTAGTAAATAATACTAATATCAAAATACTTTCCCCCAGTGAACCCACTTACTACCCCCATGACCGTTTGCGTAAACCAGATATTCTCGACATTGGCTTAACCAACTCCAACTTCGACTTCCATATGTCGTTAATATACGAACTCGATTCTGACCATATCCCTGTATTACTCACATCGCAGCAAATGGCTCCTCAACATGCCCCAACGCCGAAACCGAACTCATTAAAAATTAACTGGAATAAGTTCACCGAAACATTAAATAGCGCAATACCCAAAATTAAAATACTAAATACCCCCCATGAAATAGATAAATCCGTTAATTTTCTAACGGGCCTCATCCATGTTACCATGCAAAACTCTGAATTAACTACCACTCAGAATAAAACTCACAAACCCCTGAAAAAATTAGCAGCAGGCATCTTAAATGCAATAACCGTAAAAAACAGAACAAAAAGACTCTGGGCGAACTTAAGAACACAAGAATTAAAGAAAGAACTAAATATAATCACCAACGTGGTAAAACGCCTTATCAAAAATTATAATAATGAGCAGTATGTTAACTTGATACAATCACTTAACACCAGCAACAATACATTATGGCAATTCACTAAAAAGATCCTAAAGAAAAAAAACTCAATCCCTCCTTTAAACACAACTTCAGGTAAAGCTTTATCGTCAATTCAGAAAGCAGAAGCGCTTGCAACACATTTCGAGAGCACTTTCTGCGAAAACTTGACTGCCCATCCGGTACATAATAAAATGATACAGACCACAAAATTAAACTTCTTCGGTCCGTATCAGAAAATTGCTTATTCATCTCCTAAAGAAATTTCAAAAATTATCACGGATCTTCCTATTAAAAAAGCCCCAGGTCACGACAATATCAATAACATAACTCTAAAAAAACTTCCACCATCAGCAATAGCGTATTTAAACAATATATTCAATTCATGTTTCAGAATAGGTTATTTCCCTCATAAATGGAAACACGCAACCATCATCCCCATTGTAAAGCCAAACAAAACCCCAACAATTCCTGAGAGCTACCGCCCAATTAGTTTACTAACAACCTTTTCCAAAGTATTCGAAAAAATCATATTAAAAAGACTAAAAAAACATCTTCATGCAATCAATGCCATACCCAGGGAACAGTTCGGTTTTACTGAAAGAATTTCCACCCAACATCAGTTATTAAGGATCTCAGAGCTGATTTATACCGCTTTTCAAAAAAAACATCACACCATTGCCATATTTGTTGATATCACACAAGCTTTTGACCGAACATGGCACCAAGCTCTCTTATATAAACTAATTCAAATAGGCACTCCACAATACTTAAAATCAATAATAATTAATTTCCTAAACAATAGAACTTTTTCAGTCAATGTCAACAATCATATCTCCAACCCCAGAACAATAAAAGCTGGACTTCCTCAAGGCTCTCCGTTATCACCCACTCTGTTCAATCTATATGTTGCTGACCTACCTACACTAAATAAAATCACGGTTGCGCAATTTGCCGACGACACTGCCATATTTTCCTCCGGTACAGCCCTCCCCGATTTAAGAATTCATATTCAGCTTTACCTAAACATGTTAGACAGCTGGGCTGCTAAACTTAAAATTAAATTAAATCCTAGCAAAACCGCCGCCAAAATATTTACATTACGACCCTACTCTCCCCCACTTCCTCTCACGCTAAATAACAATCCAATAGAATGGTACCCCCCTAATAAACCTGTAAAATATTTAGGTTTATACCTAGATACGAAGTTAAATTGGGGAAAACATATAAATGCCAAAGTGACCCAAGCCAAAATAAAATTATCACAGCTACGACCACTAATTTATAGAAACAGCCCAATCCAGTACAAACCAGCCATAGCAATTTACAAGACCATTTTAAGACCGTTAATGCTGTACGCCTGCCCAATTTGGATCAACTCTGCCAAAACTAACATCCAAAAGCTCCAAGTCTTTCAAAATAAATTCTTAAGAATAGTTGCTCATGCCCCTTGGTACATAACCAATAACCAACTCCACAATGAATTTAACCTAGAACCTATGGACAAATACATTACAAATCTAGCGACCAATTTTTATTATAATCTACCTCAAATCCCAGCCCTTTCACCTTTCAAACTGGCCCAAACCCCCAATTCCCAAACACGAATAAAAAACAAATATCCATACCATATATTTCTAAAAAAAATTTGCAGATTTAGATCCAGACTGAGGACCCAAAATGGGATATCCTCCCCTTGTAATAGCATGTAAGTTTATATTTAAGTTTAGCAAGTAAGTCTGTAAATACATATGTATAGTTATATTTACTGAACTATGTACTTTCTTCAAGAAAAAAAATGACTAGGAAGATAAAACAAGATTATGAGAAATGGGGACTAAGCCTCAATCTAGAGAAAACAGTGTACTGGACACTAGGCAGTACACATGATGTATTGACTATGGAAACTGGAGAAATAATAAGAACAGCAGAGGACATAAAGTACTTGGGAACAACAATAGGGAAACAAGGGTTTTATGAAAAGGAATGTGAAACTCGAATAATTAAAGGAAGGAAAATTTTAGGAGCCCTGAATCCAGTGATCTGGGATCCAAATATAAGCAGAAAAACGAAATTGAGAATATATAAAAGTATGATTGAAAGTGTTGCATTATACGGAGCAGAAATATGGCAACTTCCGGAACAACAGAAAAGAAAATTGAGAGCCCTGGAAATGGATTTCCTCAGACGAGCTGCAGCAATATCTAGAATGGAAAAAATTAGAAATGAAAGGGTTAAGGAAATAATAAATTTGCATCATGATATTATAGAGGAAATTGAAAAGAAACAACTCACTTGGTTTGGACATGTACAGCGAATGGAGGAGAAAAGACTCCCCAAAAGATCTTTAGAATGGCAACCAAGTGAAAGGAGAAAACGAGGAAGACCAAGACCAGGGTGGAACGACCAGATCAGAAAGACAATCGAGAAGTGGAAATTACCTCCTGATGCCTGGAAGAACAAAGAAGACTGGAGAAGAAGATTAGGCGCCGGAAGACCGAAGTAGTGGTTAAGAAAACGGCAAGAAGAAGAAGACGAAGGAAATATTAAATACCAAATGTAATACAGTTCAACAGACTTCCACAATTAAAATACTAGTGAAAAATATTTCCTTCATTGGGAATGTAAGAAAGTTTGGCAGTAGCACCTTGTAGAAGTTTCATAGCGTGTAACTTGCAAAGGAAATCATTGTGTGAGAGTGACACAGAGAAGAGTCTTGAAGATTTCGCTATTCAAATTCTAACTATTGCTGTTTCCATTGCAAGTTATGAGAGATCTTTCAGCAAGTTAAAATTGATAGTCTATTTAAGAGCTTCAATGGGATCAGAGAGATTGTCTGATCTTTCTCTATTGAGTATAGAAAGAGAAGAAGCTGAGAAAATTTTCTTTGATTGTCCTTGATGTATTTGCATCAGTGAAATCAAGGAAAGCGCACTTCTAGACCACACAAAAATGTAATGTTTTCGCATTTATTAATAACATTGTTGTATTGTAATGGGTAATCTGAGTGCCATTATAAGTCATCATTAAACTAGTGCTATAGAACGGCACAGACTTTTTCATATTAGTTTTCTATTTTCCTTGGTCTGGGCTAGCTATTCGGAGTTGCCACATACTCTTATCAGTTGCCATCTAGCAGCCCAAAGAACATTTTTTTGAAATTTTCTCAATTTCTCGGTTTTCTAATAGTATAACCGAAATATTACTTTAAAAATGTAAAAGAAGAGTAAAAACTCGTCCTAAACGGCAATTTTCATTGTTAAATTTGAAGCCATCTTTACGCAAATGACTTTTAAGCGTTACTATTACAGCACAATTTGACGCTGTTTGCCACAGAACTTTGCTATATTAGTATTACTCGTTCACTTTACATTTGCAGACGGAGCGCTGCGATCTGTTTACACGAGGTCACCGCCGACTGAATGAGAAACGCGCGTCTGCAGTAGATACTGACTTATTAATATGATATAGACGGCGATGAGCAGCAGACAGAACCCCGGCGGGGCAAGAACATAACCATTAAGCAGTAGATAAGTGCAAAGAAGAAATAAAAATATTGTGCATGATTGTTGTGAATAGCGTGTGGTGTGATATATTTTATTGTATATTACCTTAATCATTTAAGGGCGCGACTCCAGCTCACTGTCAGAGTCATAATTCGTCAGCTGTGTCCGTAGCGCTCGTGCTGCCTTCGGAGAGAGCTGATTGGTCAGATTCTGATTGATTTCGGGACCACTCGTGTATTTTCGGTTGTGTGTTCGGGCCTTCACTTTCAAAACAACATTAGTTCCTAATTCTGCCGTCTGCAAATGTAAAGTGAACGAGTAATACGTATACGAGAAAGTAAAAGATGCTTATGGTCATTCCATGCAAAATTTCAGGTTTTTTGACAGTGAGTCTCAGATTTTTTCATATTTTATTATATTAATATACTAATGAGGAACAGTGAAAAGACAATTTATGGAATTAATATCTTTAGCAGTTAAGCAGCAATTACGGGTTAAACATGGACAATGACACAATATACTCAATAATGAAAATAATTATGACGTTCATGAAATGAATAAAACTCAAAAAACGGGCACACTGTTTTGAAGATAAATGATCATATTTTAAGCAGTTGATAATATATTAAGTATTGAGATATTTGTTTACAATAAAGAATGCTAATAAATTAAACAAATACATTTTTCTTCAAAAGTAATATTTTCTTTCCTTTCATATTTTACATACTGCAAGAAGAACCAATAAATAACCATTCTGCAAACTGTCGCGATGGAATCTTAAAAAATGCGTAAGTTACTAAATAAAAAGTATATGCGCTCTTAAGGTTGAAAGGCGCGTGCCCTTGCCCAGCGAGGGGTGTGGTAAGGTCGTAGGCAGGCACAACCAAGTTCATTCCATAGGGATATCCATCGATGCCTTCGAAGGGATCCTGACACCAGTTTACAGGATTAGTTTTCGCGTTTTACTGTTCAGTGATACATCATGATAGAAAATGCCAAAGATTGTGAATACGTTTAACAGGATTTGGTGCTGCAATCCATTCGGACTTGAGAAGCAAAAAGGTCGGGTGGGTAAGAGTAAGACAACAGAAGCGATGCGGAAGAAAATATCGAATTTAGTGGTAGGTGAAGCAATATGCGATCTGTGTCATCTCAAAATATCCAAAATGCCCAATACAGATCTTAGTTAGTTAATGCCATATTTTACGTGGCGAGACTCGGGCCATCAGGCCCGCTCTTCCGTCTGACCACGCAAATTTCGCTACGCTCCTTTCACCTAGCGGAGAAAGAAGGTATTATCTCGGGCGACGAAACAGGCGATTTGAATTTAGCTCAGAGGCGTCATTTAGGCTTGAGGATCTTTTACATGCAAGTAAATCTACTAACATGGGCCGGCTTTACTTCCCCTCCGCGGGAGGCGTACGAAGGATTTTTTTGCCCTTAAAAATCCACGGCTTAGATCGGGTTTGAACCCGCGTATGACAGTCCGGCACGCTAACCGTCACACCATCGAATCCGCATTAGTGACTCAACTGAAACAGACAGTGAAGTGAAAAAGTCAAGTGAAGACGAGTACGTAGCCCCAAGAGTTGCAGACGAAGCCACTATCAGTAATGTAAACATTTTGAATCCTCTGGGTCAATCATCATTGTCATTGCGAAAGCAAGCCCGAGAGAAATCGTACGCAAGGAGAACGATGAGTGCCGTAAATAAAGCAGTTTCTGAATTATTTTATGTGAGTTCAGAAAGCAATGATGGAGAAGAAATGTTGACACAATTCAAAGAAAAAGTTTCAAATGTGAAAACAGCTAATGAGAAATATATGATTTTAATGTGTTTACCAAAAAGTTGGAGTGAACAAAAAAATAATGGTCGAATTTGGCTTATCTCTTCATGTAGCTCGTATGGCAAAATTAACACCTAGAGAAATAGTTTTGCGAAATCAACCATCGCGCCGCGGAGAAAAAAAGTAACGCCGAGTGCTGACGAAGAGGGCTGGGGCAGCTGAGACGAGTTCGTTTACGGAGCGCCGGTAAGATATTTTTATTCATAACTTTAAAACAATTCAAAATTCCTTGATTAAATTTACAGAGTAGGTAGAGAGTAGTTTCAGCAATTTTTCTTCCAAAATTCAAGAATTTAAAAATATTACATTTCCATTCATTGCATTTTTTAGAATTTGTTTACTTTCGAATTGTTAAAGACTCGGTAAAATATCTTTAGTGTAAAATGATCCTTTACATTTCTTCTACAAATAGTGTCACTTTCATATTTTTTTTCTTGTTTGCATATCATCGGAAAAAAATCATAAAGGAATGTCTGCAAACTGCTAACCTAATATTGTAAGTGCCCATTGTTGCCAAACAAAGGCTGATGAGACAACAATATTGTACCTGGTTTATGCAGGTATCATGATAAGTAAGGTGGCAAAATATTTTTAAATTCTTAGTTGTAGTGTCAGATTTCCTACTTTTTTGCATGGAATGACCCTTATAGAAATGTGTTTCGACTGTCAACAATGGAGACCAGTACAAATAGTATAAATAACGAGAAATAAATGAGAAAGGATGGATGATAACAAGACAGGAGTAAATAGTCTGAATTTTAATAATGGACACGTGAGAAATTTCCGTTACGATAATTAGAATTAAAGAATTATGAGGAGACCGGATATCAAGGAATAGAGAGGGTGAGGTGCAAATAGGTGATTATCCAATCAGGAGAAGCATGGACTTTAGACAAGGAGGAGAAAGGCGCAAGATAAACCAACAAGCAACAAGGATTGAGTTCGAGACAATCAGATACTGCGTGAACGGCACGGATTACAAACGGCCGGGACAGAACAACTTGGACATGGGTCGCGTGCAGACGGGTTGCAACGCAGTAATGGAGACAGAACAGCGTAGTGTTTGGTCGTCAGTAGGATTCCTTACGTAACACATCGTCACTGTAATTCCGTATGGACGGTTCTGTCGACCTACAAAAATACATTTTCTGTAGCTTGCAACAATCCCTCTCAGGTCTGATAGCATAAATAAACAAGGAATTTTGTGTGCATTAAAAGGGGAGTGTAGCAGAGGATATCCCAGATGAAAATACGGTTTATCATTTATGAAATAAATTAGAGAATTGTTGGGATGAATAGAATGAAAATAAGTAAAAATATTACTAAAACCAGTGTTCAAAGGAGATTCATTACAGTGTATGCATGAGTAATTAAGTATTCTAATTAAGAGATGCCATTTTAGTTTATGTAGTCATTTTCATAAATTTATTTTTGTAAATGCTCATAAGTTGATAATATATTTTAAAGAGTAACATTTTCATCATTTCATTTTTACAACGAATGTGAATAAATATTAATAAACATGAATTGTTATCTTCTCTTTATTATCTCAATTCCTAAAATTAAAAAAAGTAAGTTAAAGACAGTAAATTATTTTCGAGATAATTATTTTATGAAACGTTTTGAAATTAAATCAGAATCTTGACATTAGTGCACACCCCCTAAAACAAATAACAACTCTAATTTGAAGGATCCTGACAGGGGCGCAAATTCTATGCTTGCCGTGGGCGCCTGAATACCTATAGAGCGTCCAAGCATTTGATTGCAGTACAGCGCTTATGGAGGACAGCGTTGCCACTTCTCGCTCAGCGCTTACGCGCAACACTTGCCTTGATAAATACGCAAATTGATATGGAATTTTACAGACTTGTTCAAAACGATTCGAAATCCATAAATATTAATTTCAATATGCAATGAAGCATTGTAAGTAGTGGTTGTGCGACAATTAGTATTCAGACTTGCTGCCTGTCGAAGTGCGGAAACCTCCACGCGCTGCCTGTCCTGCGGCCGTACTCGTATGACATGTAGGGTGTTAAAAATGAGTGTTTACATGGCTGATTCGGAAAGTCGAGGTCGAACTCATGCATGAATAATATAAATACAACTAATTATTGAAGTATACAAGTTACCAAAGATTTTGACAATTTTTATACGGTACTATTTCTTAAATCAGTATAACAAACTATCCTTTACAATGTAAGATTCTTTACGGTTTCTTATAATAAATGGCCGAATTCTAATGTACTTTTGAATCACTTTCAAGTATTACATACGTTTCAGTAAAATAATTGTCATCAAGTAATAAAATTTTCACTTACCAAATACGAGTATCAATTTTGTAACGGTGAGACCCCTTCTATTCCTTCACATGTTTCACTCACGTTCTCTTCTTCTGATAAACCAGAGGAGTCAGATGACGAAGACGACGATGTTGATACATGAATTACAAATTCGTCTACATCATCTTGTAATTCATCGGCTTTCCACATCTCATTTTCAATTTTTACTACGTGAGAAATGTAGTTTTGCCAATTTTCCTGTGTCACTTGTTTGAAACCTTCGCGTATAAGGGGTTCCATTTCATTCACCTTGAATGAAGTATTCCTCATTGCTACATAGTGTTTTACCTGTGCCCATACCATTTCAATGGGGTTCAGTTCACAGTGGTAAGGAGGTAGCCGTAACACTTCACATCCACCTGCCTTTGCAATTTCATCAATTTTAAATTTGTCGTATTTTGATTTCTCTGTTTGGACAATGGATAGTAAATCTCGCTTCAATAGACCTTCTTCATGAGCAATGTTTTTTTCCTGTAGCCATATCTGGATAGACTCTTTTCTCCACTTGCTCGTTGGTAAAGCCTCGCATTTTCTGGAGTGATATGGAGCGTTGTCTATCACTATTACGGAGCCCTTCGGTACGTTAGGTAGCAATGTATGCTCAAACCACTGTTCGTAAAGTTCTCCATCCACTTCATCGTGAGCATCTGCAGTGTTTTTTTTTTTTTTTGCACAACATTACCAATTCTGCTCCAACTAAAAATCCCTTGCTGCTTCCAGCATGTAATAAAGCGAAACGAGGACCCCTGGAGGTTGGTGATTTGAGACCAACACTCAAACCTGCAAGAAAAGCTTGGCGAGGTGTTTTAATTTCAGTATCTCGCCAAGCTTTTGTGCCCAATATTAACCCATGACTCGTCAGTATATATAATAGTTTTTCCTTCTTTCCGGAATTTTCTAATGTCTCTCAAATATTTGTGTCTCCAGCAAATAATGTCGTCTCTTTCCATTAACATTGCCATCTTTCCTCTTTTTTCGTACACAAAACCGATATCCTTCAAAATATTGTGCAATGTGGATTTTGATAAGTTCGGCAAATTTTTATTAGTAGTGATTACATTCAAAATTGATTTTAATGTTGGGGGGGGTGTTTTTAAAAAAGAAGTCATGCACTATTCTCCGAATTTCAGATTTTACGTATTGATTGTATGTGAACTGCCTGGCATTTTTATTTGGCTTGCTGTGAGGTCTTTTTTTACCTGGTGTTATCAAAATGTCTTGGGTAGATTCCTTTCGAAGCTTGTAAATGGTTCTTTCCGAACAGCCTGTTGCAAGAGACGTTTCTTTGATAGCAGTTGAAACGTTATATTTTTTGCTAAAATAATCAAAAACTTTGATAATAATTCGGCGTTCCTTGCTTCGTAAAGTTTCTCCACGTTGTCTTTTCTTGGGGGATTCACTAGACATTCTTGCAAGAAACCGAATATAAAATTAAAGAAATAGGAAGGTTCAACAACAAAGAACACTTCAATTTTAAGACACTGAGAGATACACGCACAGCAATCTAATGAGCTTGGAACTCTCGTATAAACTGATCAATGTTGGGAATGTTTGACGCTCTCGCTTCCAGAACACCGGATGTCGCACGGAAGGGTAGCTGTCTTCCCGCAGACGACTGACATCGACATCTCACGGTTTCGCCAGTCGTCTGTGTGTCAAGGTCACAGACGACAAAGTTATTTGTCCTACCTTTGTATTAGTAAGCAAGAGTGTATTGCGACAAGGGGACTCAACATTTTTTCATAACTTTACATACCGCTCACAAGCCTGGATAAAGTTAGCAAACCACTTGAACGAAAATCTCTTCAATACATTTTAAATAGATGGCTTAATATTACAGTAAAATCTGTCTAATCCGGAATCGATCGCGACACAAAAATAAAATCCGGTTTAGGAAGGTTTCCGTTTTAAGCAAGGCTATCCATATTTTACACTTGTGATATTGACGTGTCTGTCTTGAAAGTAGTAAATTATATGACTTAATTATAATTATCCAAATACATTAACACAAAGCATTTATGGAAGAAATTGCCAATAAATGAATATTTAAACTCTTCAATGACGGCTTCCGAGTTGAAAAATACACATCTTACTGGCAATATTGGGATTGCTTGCGACTCTTTCGACGCACAGTACGTCATAACCCAGTATTATGACTTTCTGATACCCTCGCATGGCCTTGAACAATGAGTGTCTGGTCGAAGGGATATGCTTTTCAACGCAGGGCAGGGAGACGCGTGAATAGAAGCATGCTACCTTCCCACGCTCAGAGGGTCGGGAGAGAGGGAATTTCCCTACGGCCTTCGCCTTGAGAGACTAGCGACGCCAAAGTCGAATTCTGCGCAGATAGCTGAAACCCTTCTCCTTTAATGCCCCGCAGCCACCATTAAATCACGCGTCACAGGGATAGAGAGTTTAAAAGAGGCTTGCAGATGCATTCGTTCCATTAACATCTCGCGTGTCTCTGCCAATTGTATTAAATTCACAACATTGCTACAAATTCGCCACATCTTTGCATTTGAAAGCACATTTTAAGACATAAGGTTGAATGACTTTGGAATTAACACTGTTATTGTGGAGCGTTTACACAATAACATGCCAAATCAGATTTTTCAGAAATAGAGAAAAACTGATTGTTTACAAGTTATCGCGTTTCCAAGCAATATAATATGTTCTGCTGCTGATCAGTATTGTTACAAATGTCTGCGAATACTGCTATCAAATCACTTATTTATAATTATGACGATATTCCAGGTTAAAAGTTGGACATGTTTGCTTTTGCTTGGAAAATTTGACACATTTGCTTTTGGCCGAAGCACCTGTGGACATGTTGGATTTTGCATAAAATAGGGCTACTATTATCATATTTGATTGGGAAAAATTATTTTACTGCAGGTTATGTACAAATATTTTATTTCTCCAAACAGACAAATCTACTAAAACAATTTCTGTAACTAATTTACCCCTTTTTGACCTGTATAGAAATGATAAAGAAACTAAAAATATTTTTCCCGATGAACATGTATTTTTTTTGCATGAACGCTCCTCAATTGTAATATTTCTAATTCAGTTTTTAGATACGTTAATTTGTATTTCACTTTTAGTAATAAGTGAAATTCAAAAATAAATACTCTATTTTTCCTTTCCCCATCGCCTGTTACGAATCGCTAAGACGTGTTGAAGACCTCCGAACGACGACATGTTCGTTCCGAGCGCACTAAAACATGGCCATTATCACCGTCTAACTCAAAAACCATTATTCATACAGAAACGTGGTTGGCCTCATATGAAAATTTGGACTTCCCGTGTCATTTCATCCGCTGGAAGTTTGGGGTTTTCTTCAATATTAAAAAAGTTTCTCGCATGGTGAAAATTTAAGGACGTCAAAATGTAGAAATAAACACTTGGCTCTAATTTATAATTAATTCTTCGAAACTAAACCATTAAACTCAATTACAAAATAACCATAATATTCATAAGAGTTTTAAGAATAACTAGTAAAAATCTCAGTGGTCTAAGATCAACACAATTGAAGCTATCGTTTTGTAAACATGTTAAATATTTGCGCGTGAAACAGAATGGACGAACCGAATAACACCGAGCCTTGTGAATTGGCAACACAGCTTGCGATAGAAAGAGAGAGCTTATGTAAAATTGTATTGGATAGAAAGAGAGGACAATACTCCATAAGGCTCCGTACTGCATTCAAATGCTTGGACGCTCTGTAGATAAGATATAATAATCACGATAAAAGAAAATATCTTGCAAACTTGCTGTATAAAATAAAATCAACTACTGTACCAGTCGTTCACGGCTGCTGAGGGCCTCAGGCCAAGCAAGAATAAAAAAAAATCTGAGAGTACTTTACATGAAGCCCCCGGACATTTTCAAAATTTTCTCAAAAACGGCTCCACATTATTTCTTTAAATTTCCTTTAAGAATAGAGTAAAATATACTTATTACGATGGCATTGGTCCGGTTTTCACGATTTTCTGAATTTTGGAAAATTGCAAAAGTTTAAATTTTCTTCGGTCTCTTCGTACAACTACAAAATGAAAGATAGACATTTTTCTTTCAAATAGAATTTGTTCTACAAAGTGAGTTATTGCATTAAGGTCATGTACATTTTATTAAAAAAACTAATAGTTTTCGCGCAACATTGTGTTTAGTATGTGCAATTTTAAACTAGTGGTGCTACAACAGCACATACTTTCCCGCGTTATTGGAAACAGCTACGTAGTACTGAAATATTGCACTTTATGCGTACTAACATCCAACATCATTTGAAAACATCCAATTCAACCAAGAAGCGATCAACTCACTATTTCCATCGCAGTGTTGTCAGAACTATGTGAATTCTACAACTTCACAAAAATAGAATACAAAAGTTTTGTAAACCTGTATTGGAAAAAGAAGCCTGATACCCTGGACAATATAGAAATGCATTCCATAGGGCCATGATTAGAGAAGAGTATTTTAAAACCATGCAACAAATACTCTACTCACTACAAATGGTACAGCATTTGGTGCGAAAACTAAATATTTTCATGCAAATATCAACATAAATTAGACAATTATAACTCCTTTTCATACAGCTCCATTAGGTCACAACAATGACACTAATTCACAGATATTCGCGAGCGCAAAGTGAATTCCATTGTTGCAGACCCTGCATTGTCGCTATTCTGAGAGCTATTATTTTTTTTACTTATTTCAAATATTTCAAAATAAACAATTTCTAAAATATTAATGTGTAAATGTATAACAAAGTTCGAATGTAAGAAACGAAGAAAGAAATAATATACAAAATTGCACATTCTAATTTACGACGCATCCAGCTGTCCGAAGCGCAGTAAATTTACAGCGGGCTATTATGTTTGTCACAAAATTATAGAAAAACTACTCGTATTTTGAAAAAATTAAGCATGATCTTATTTGAAGATGTAGTTTTGATAAATACATTTAATTGAGAAAAAATTGTATTTTTAAAGTAGTAGTTGTAAGAAAACGATGAAAACGAAGCGCAGTCAATTCCGAGCGGGCTATTATGTTTGTCAGGAAATTATATAAAAACTACTCATATTTTCAAAACATTTAACAGGACCTTATTTGAAGATTTGTTTTTGATGAGGATATTTCGTTAAGAAAAACAATCGTATCTTCACAATTGTAGTTGTAGAAAGACGCCAAAATGTTTTAAAAGTTTTGCAAAATCAGGCATTTTAATGAAACCTGCACCATTCTCTTAAGCTTCCTTTATGCTATCTCAGTCTCAATTTAATCAAAAAACGTTGTGCGGTTTTTAAGAAAAAATTTAAAGAAAATAAAAAGTGTCTATGTTTAACACAATTTTGGGCACACAGGGCCCAGGGCTGCCGGAAGAGTCCATTCCTTAAACCTATCGCTTTTGGCGGGGGGAGCGCGTCCCTTCCCAGGACGTGTTGACAGCCCTACTCCAGTTGAGTAAACATTGACCCTGACTATTCGTCTCCTCAAAGTGGCAATTTTCAGTTGCATTTCCCTAACAGAGTAAGCTATTTGTATGAAGTTCTGTATAAGTGATTATTATTTTGTTGTGATCATTGCAATGCGTCCTGTTCAGAGCAACTTGCATAAGGACGTACTTCACAGTCAGACGCGTAATGTCGTCGCCAAAATGCAAACAACAATTTATGAAGAGACTCAAAAGAAGGTACTGAAAATATCAAAGCAGTTCTTAAGGGAATAATTGCTGTTTCGGGTGTTTCGAAAATATCTATTTGCAAAATTAATAAGGAAATTAATTCTATTCAATCGGAAGAATCGTGTTCTTTTTCTTCTAATAAACAGAAGAAGAGAAAGGATGTGGAATCTGCTCTCGATTGTTTCAATGAGAGTGTGATTTGCCGCACAATGATTTAATGCACAGTATCAAGAAATCGTTATTTTTACAGGTAAAGACGCGAACGATAGTAAAGACAGTGATAGTGACACTACTTATGATAGTGAGGAAATGGTTATCAGTGACAGTGGAAAACATATGGATGATGAGGACAGAGCCCGTGAATTTGGTGTTCCTCCATTACCAAGTGAAGACACTACCGCAAATTAATTTCCGAGACCGTTCGCTAGCATGTAGACTAATGTTTTGGTATGGGTAGACGAGCCAGGCGCGAACGAGCGCCGCCTCCTGGCTCCCTCCCCACTACTTTCAACTTCCCCTTCTACTCGCGAATCCCATCGGCCACCCTAGAAAAATTTAGCTGTACTCCTGCGGGGGCGAGGTGCGAGTAGAAGCAGGCCTCGCCTCCCGGAGATGGCTTCCGCTATAATGCGTTCTCTCAGAGCCTTGAGTTCAGGGCCGATGCAACTTTCGGAGCGCGGCGTTTGCTCTCCGTACTCCACTCGCCGAGGGTGTCTACCACCAGCGGAAGCATTTCCGTGGAGGCATACCCGCAGCCTGGCAGGAAGGAGCGGATTGGCTCCTATTTTTCTTTCTTTCAGTCGTGTTTCCTCCCTATCTTGCCTTGTGATGTCACCGCGACTTTTACTATAGTTGCAGATTTACCGAGCACGAGGACTAGATCTGGCCGGCTCGATTGACATACGGTCCTGGTTCTCCCCGAAGCACATGCCATCCGCGCTCTACGGCTGCTTCTTTGTGAAAGTGGCTGTTGTGGATGTTGTGTCTGCATTCATAGCGACGGGTGGCTCCTGCATTAGGAGATGACATGACCCATAGTGTTTACTTGCGGGCTGGCCATCCGTGCGTATGCACCCCCTGAGGTACGCTTTGTTGCTGTTCCCAGAGCAGTGATTCAGGGCCGGGGCGAAGTTAATCCGGGCCGCGAACAAGAATTTACAAACAGGAATTCTCATGTGCAACTCGGCCTGTTTGCCATCGCTGCAAGTGCACCTTGATGCAAGAGCTTCGCAGCCGCCTCAAATTGATGCAACGCATGCATTTAGCAGCGCCGATGGTGCGTGCCGCGGGGCCCCTTCTTATTCCTGCTGCGGTCGTGTCGGTGTGTAGATATTGTTTTGTACATGCTCGTTGCGTCCCATCCATGGCGTGAATTTGTTGAGCCCATACAGAACGAGAACAACGTCGCCGGAGGACGAGTTGGAGAAGTGCATTCAAGATTCTGGCCAGTCGTAGAGCAGTGACTCCGTTATCATCCGAGCTATGGCGTCACGCCCAGCAAGGCCACCCTGACCTCAACCGGGTTGAACACCAACCGGTCTACCGAGGTGACTTGTGACAATTGGCGGGCTTTTAACTTGGCATTCGTCCTGGCGAGCGCGCATTGTGTTACCTGCAGTTCTTGAGGGGAGCGGCGAGAAGCGAGAGGTGTGGCGTATGCAAGCACCGGTGAGGGGCCCGCCGCCCCCTCTCCTGCAATGCGAACGGCCGCATACACGATTAAGTTAAAGAGGGCGCCGCTTAGACGGCATCCCTTGTCTGATCCCGGCGTGACTTCAATAGCGTCAGAAAGGCCCCGCTCTGGTTGCCTGTGAACTTCAAGTTCCAAGTCCCTCTTTTCCACCTCTTCATGTCTTTCTTCACCACTTTCTCTTGCAGCCAAGTGCGATGATAAATTCTTAGGGCAGTGTAGAAGTATTGACGGTATTGCACAGACCTTCAGTTTTTTTTCTTTCCAGAGAAGCTTGAGTCTGTTCCAATTTTCGTCGTAGCACTCAACAGATCTTAGAATGTCTTCAGAAAGAAATTGGGCTTCACTGTGATGTACCAACATAAACAAACATGAATTATTATAAATTATTTCGCCATGTAAAATATTTCATCATCGCACGATCCAAGCGGAACCAGCAGGAAGTCCGCATTCAGATTTAGAAGGGAGGCCAAATATCCTACCTCTGCCACCAGATGTGACGTCCCCTCCTACGCAAATGCTGACTACTGAGCGTAATAGACGTAGGAGAGGTTGTCAGGGGGAAAATGATGAGAGTGACCAGAAGGAAGGGGTTATGAAGTGGGAAGAAATCCTATCATAGTAATTGCGAAATATAAATTTAATTAGTAAGTTTCCATCTCGAAGATCACTATATACTACTGAAGGTATAGAAATGAAAAGGAGAGAGAGTAATGAGAGAGCGAGCGCGAATCGAGTTGTGACAAGATTGTCGAGAGCATTCATGTCGGTGTCAACTGGCTTACCACAGCCACTTTCTTCCCACTCGGCATCGCCTGGCAGCAGGGGCATCGAATCGCCGACGGGGCGCGGACGAATTCTCTCTTCTTGGCGCCACACAATCTAGATGTGCAGGGGCCTGGGCGTCGCCTGGGCGTCGCGTGCTACGTAGGCGCGGTTCGGGGAGGTGTGGTCGGAGACTGGGGGCGGTCTAGTGGTGCGGCGTCCTCGCTGGCGCACCGGTAGAGCAGTGCGGCGTGCGCGGGTCGAATTTGGGCTCAAGGCTGCAGAGGGTGCACTTCGTGGGCTGGGTGTTGGCTGTCCGAAGCTATCTAGCGTCATAACAGGCGGTCTGTCAGGGCTTTCTAAGTGTATTTCTTTGGAGGACGTACGGTCCCGGGCAAGGACCACACTGATTCGCGTCGCTAGCTGGACAAAAATGCAAAAATCAACTTTCTTGAAGAAGGCTGAAATCGAAGTACATAAACTTCCATTACTTCGAAGTACATAAACCAGAGCACACGAAAATGTGTTTTGAACACACTGATACCACTGGTACGATTGTAGCAACGTCCAGAAGTCAGCCGTCGGCGGGCCTCCGCCCGTGCTATCTCCAGTCGCGATTCAGCAAGCTTGTGAATAAGTGTCTGTACTGATCGCTGCAAGCTGAAATTCGACTGTGACGACATGGAACACTCTAACACAGGTATGTCTCTCTCTGGTAACAGGAATTATTGAAGGTATTTTCCGAAATTATACTGATAAAAAATTATTTTTAACGCTGTTTTATGCAGATGGATTTTACATGGTTCAAATTTCGTGTAGCTCTACAAAAAATCTCATTTATGTTCGCGTTCAAAATTGTACTGACTCGTTACCACGTATCTCTTCTTTGCCTTGGTACAATATTTCGTGCTCCTAACTGCAACTTTGTGAGATATGCTCTTCTTTTGTAGGAACTGCACTCTCGAGCGGCGCTATCACTCGAAGAGAACTGTTCGAGATCGTGCGTAGAGAAGTTGGCGTTCATCATGTCACACGTTATGAAAATAAAATAACATGAAAATAAAAATAACTTGTTTAGTTATATTATATCACGATTGGGACTTGACAAAGTGTCGAATAATCTGAGGAGGAAATTCGCAAGAAAATCAGGAAATTTAGTTGCAATCTTTCAAAGCGATGGAAACAGAGACACCGATAGTGGTGTAACTACCGCCGGTCCAGTGGACGCAGTGCGGTGAGGCCCCCGACCACAAGGGGCCCCCATTTGAGGTCTTTTTTTGCTTGTTCATTACAGTTGAGAACAACCGGATGTGTGTTCCGTACTGTAATAGTTTAGCCATCTATTACAATGAAATAGGTAAATAACATGAAGTGACCATTGGTTTATGAACCGGGTATAGAACTTTATGTAGAAAACTTCCAGAGCGGAATATAGAAAAACAAGTGAAGGTGATCTAAGAGGAAAACGAGTATTTCAGGCGAGCATGTGAACGCCGTGGTTAATTAATGGTTGCATGTTACTAGTCAACGCACAAAATTATAAGGAACACAATAAAGTTTGTTTCAGCTAAATCGGGTCACAGAAACGCATAATATCGCGAGTTTTTGTGATCATGACATTGATTGTAACATGTTACAGAACTAAAACAACAATGGTCGTGACGTCCCTTCAGAAAAGTTTGGATATATCCTCCTCAGTCCTGCCGTCTCCTATAGGAGACATAACTAGTAAGGGCTTCAATGTCCCGCCACATTTCGCTAGCGCGCCTTTTTGCGATCGTTTATCGTTCAATATATTGCCAGAAGATGGTATTAGCTGTTTCGAATGCTGTCTTCTTGATTACATATTTGGAGGGAAGAACAGGCAGTTGTGAAAATGGCGGAAGAACGTTACCGCTTTCGTTCACGCATTGCTGTAGGTAAGTTGTGTTTATTCAATAAGTTATAATTCTTTTAATGTGAAAATTATTATACAGCATATCTAATACATTAATTATAAGGTATACATGAAGAAATGTGTATTGCTGTTCGTTATGTAATTAAATTGTGCAATATTAAATTTTGTATCCTATAGGCGACATCGGGTTCTACAGTTTCGAAATTGCATGAGAATCTCTTGTTAAATAAAAATCTAAGTTTATGTGTATATTTTTATTTGGTCTTAATTGGTACCATTGGGTGCTCTTTTAAAGTATTATTTATATCACTGTTTAGGTGATCCAGATTTTTCCAAGTTTGTAGACACGTTCATTGACGATGAGGTGTCTGAATGTGAAGTTTGTTCAGACGATGAAAATGATCAATCTTTTACTCCATCACCAACTAGTAACGTAAACATTGCTGATAATTCTGAGAGCTCCGAAAGTGACACAGATGAAGAATTTTCAAGAGATGATGCTGAACAATTTGCGGCTTCCACATCACAACGAAGAACATTTTGGAAGAGAGTAAATTCAGATTTATTTCAACCTTTACCACCAGCAGCACCTCCAGTAATTGAAGTAAGGGGCACTGAAATTTCCCCATATGATTATTTTTCAAAATATATACCTGTTAATATAATTATAGACCTGACAATGTACACTAATATGCGATACATGAAAGACAAAGAAAAGTTTTTGGTGTCACAGAGGCAGAGATGAGGAAATTCTTGGCAATCACAATTATGATGTCATATTTGAAATATCCGAGAATCCGTATGTATTGGATGGAGAAAACAAGGGTCCCAAGTATTGCAGACAAAATGCGAAGAGATCGCTATTTTGAAATCAGGAACAATTTAAAACTTCAAGATATGATAAGATCTCTCAAGAAGAGAAAGACAAAGATAAGTTTTGGAAAGTGAAACCAATTATAAAAAGTGTGCATACTGGTTGCCTTTTAAATACAAGATCAAGCAATGTTGCTATAGATGAACAGATGATTCCTTTTTGGGGTCATGTACCAGCTCGATAATTTGTTAAAGGAAAACCCAATCCTTGCGGTTTAAAATAATTTGTAGCAGCAACTCCAGATGGTATACCTTTAGATTTTTTCTTTTATGCTGGACAAAACAGTTCGATCCTTGATGATAGTGATGGTGAAGATTTAAAATCTTTGGATCTAAGTGGTAAGGCTGTAATTCGCTTAGCAAAAAAATTAGAAGAAGGTAGTGTGATATACATGGACAGGTACTTCACTTCTGTTGATCTGTTGGATGCTTTACATTATCACGCAAAATGCCAAGGCACAGGGACTCCACAAAAGAGCAGAATTCCGAAGTCTGCAAATTTCATAACGGATGGGGAACTAAAGCGCCTTGGCCGTGGTTCATCAGACCAACTCGTCAGGAATGATGGACAGATATGCCTGGTAAAGTGGTTTGACAATAAGCCAGTGATTTTTGCGTCATCATGTGATGGTGTTCCTGAAACTGATCATTGTAGGCGTTGGTCAAAAAAAGACAAATCATATGTCATGGTAAGACGTTCTTCAGTTGTGAAAAAATACAACACAAATATGGGAGGTGTGATTTTCTCGACAGGGTAATAAGCTATTACAGGATATGTGCAAGAACCAAGAAATGGACAATAAGAGTAATCATGCACATGATAGATTTTGCTATTGCTGCCAGTTGGACCGAGTACCGAAGAGACCAAATATCACTGAAGAAGGTCAAATAAAGAAATGCTTGATTTGCTTAGCTTTCGAATTGAAATACAAGAATACTTATTGAATGTTGAGCAAAGCATTAGTTCCTCAGACTATGAAGCTGAAGAACCTACCGCAAAGAAATTCAGAGGCAGAGTTCCACATCCGTCAGACCATTTTAGACAAAAAGGTACCCTTCATCTTCCAATGATTCCGACACCTGCAAAAAAAAATCGTTGCAGGTTCCCAGGGTGCAATGCCAACTCAACAAAAATAAAGTGTTCTGCATGTAATGTTTATCTCTGTCTATTAGAAAATAGAAATTGTTTTTAAATTATATCATGAACTTAAAAACAGAAGTAGTTTCAAACTATTTTCAAGTGTCTCAATTATTTATACTAAAGGTGTGTTACAGGTTAATTTGGAGATTAATATGACAGTCCTTCAGCAGATGTCCTTTCGTTGATTGTTAATATTTAGAAATATGTTTTGTATTTTGACATACTGTATGTTTTGTAATTGTTTATATCATATATTCTCTTCAAAATATAGCTGTAATGAGAAATAAACTAGTATTATTGTTGTAAAAATCCAGAAATATTAGTCTACAGAAAATACAAATTTGGTTCTCCTTTGATCCCAATGTCGCCTATAGGATACACAGCATTCCGGGTACTAGGTAACAAAAAAAATTTTTTTTCTATTTTTGCCCTTAATCTTGGATGTAAATGAGGCTAAATCTTGATTTTCAAAAAAATCTAAGATCGGAAAACTTTCTCAGGACTGAGGAGGAGATCTTAATAAATTAATTAAACGAAAAACTAGTGTGTCTACCGAGATTTGGCATATACCAAAGTATCCGTGGAATACGGCCAAATTATAAACGTGGTGACATAATTTTAGGACGCCGAACATTAATAGATAAACATTATGTTACATGAGTTAATTTGAGAAATAAACGAGCGATGTTTGTAGGCATGAGACGCACGAAAAAGCATTCTTTAACAAAATGAAGCGAGAAAAGTGATGTCTAAGAAGTGGAATGGATACGAAATTTTAATTGGGAATTTTACAATATAATAAGACAATCCAGGAAGTGTTAGAAATTAATAATAAACTATTTTTATAAGTTATAAAGCAGAAGACAGTAGAGGCGCTATTGTTTTGTTCGGAAAAAAGCTATAAATGCTTTAGGACACAATGGGAGAGAGACGAGGGAATAGCTTGGTAGCGAGAGGCAGAATCCGCGTCGCTTGTTGCAAGAATAATTTAAAAAAATTTTGGATTTGTAATTTTTGATGAGTGTTCTCTTCTGGACTCGTACTAGTGAACTATTATAAACTGTGAGAGGAGTGAATAACTTCGTGGCGAGTTGTACTCCGCGTCACTCGTGATATTATGTTAACACGCGAACTTATAAAATTTCGAGAAGGTGTTGCTCCTTCGGACTTGTATTCGCAAGGTGGCGGAACTGTATGCCGTGTGATGTGAACTATTTAGTGGTAATATATAAAGCTATGCCACGCGCGATCCTAATTTTGAGTTTTGTGAATTTTGAAGTTTTGCCACTAATGTTGGAACTGGTGTTACTTCGACCATTGAAAATCGAAGCGGTGTCGCCGAACGAGGTGTGCCGAGGTGCAGCAGACTCGAGCGCGTCTTTGCATATCGTCGCCGTGGTCAGTGCCAATTTGGGGGGCACTGGTAATTCGGCGCTAGCAGGCAGCAGTGGAGCAGAGTTCTTACGCATGACGGCGTGAGATCGTGTGTGTGGACTGGTCGCCGCTTGGTTAACAACGCAAGGAAGTGGAATATTTTTTTTGTTTTGCAACACTCCAGTGAAGTCAATGACTTTGATTTCTTTGCTCTTGGGAAGAATAAATGGTTTACAAGCCAAAACTGGAAACATTTTGGGGGGATTGCAATGTAATGGGTGTGGCCACAGTATTGAGCTCATTATTTCGTAATAACATTTGGGTATAATATGTTTATTGATTTTTGTGATTCTTATGATATCGTGTTTTGTTGATGTTGTGTGGTATTGATTATTTATGAGGGTATTAATGTTTCTGTTGGTAAAAGAAATAAACAAACGAGATTTTGAGTTCTCGTTTTGATGTTACGTAACCGGGTGTTTTTATCACATAGCTAGCTGATCCTGGTCCCTGCATTGGCGTGGCGCTTGTGTTCTGTAGAGAACAAATCACGGCCCGCCCTGATAAATTTATGTAAACAGGAAAACTCCGGATAGTAAAAGGGGGGGCACAGTGGTGTGCATTGTAGATATTACAGGTGATCAGCAAGGAAGTTTTTCGTGATCAACAATAGGAGTTGAGAGGGGAGATTTTCATTACATTAGTGCCAGTTCGTAGGGCGTTTTAGTAAATAGGAAAGGGGGTTTTTTCGTTGCATTGGCGCCTGTTTAGTGGGCGTGATCGATATCAGTACAAGTGAGAAGGGGTTTTCGTTACAGTACTTTTACTTTTCTTGACAATTCCCGTGACAGTTGCAACGGCAGAGCGATCATTCCCGAAACTAAAGATCAAAAATTACCTTCGAACTCGATGGGACAAGAGAGGTTGGTGGACTTGAGTATATTGTCCATAGAGAACAAGGTCGTGGACGCCCGCGCGTAGTTAAAAGACCCGCCGCCGAGTGACATCCGCAGACAGCCGGCGCACTCGGTCGGAGGGAAAGGCAACCATGGTGGGCTTGCCCGGGCAGGGCGCGCGCGGCCGTTACACTCCAGAAAGCCGTAGGGACACGCCACCGCCCCTACGCCACGGCTAGCCGGCGGGCCGCGGACCTCAGCGAGCTATAAAGAGGCGCCGGCCCGGCACCACAGCAAGGGCCCGAAAAGGTATTGAATACCAGTAAAAATACCGGTAATTTTTCATACCGGTATAAAATACCTTTATTCTTCTATACCGTAAATACCTTTAAAGGACGTCTATACCGGTATGGACGTCCATAAAGGTTATACCAGTATTATACCGGTATTTTCAATGGAAATAGTGTCGCATTCGCGCCTCGCGTTCGCTCCCCCACACGCGCGTTCGCTCCCCCACACGCGCGTTTGCGCCCCCACACGAGCGATCGCACCCCACACGCGCGATCATGTCCCCACACGCGCGTTCGCTCCCCACACGAGCGTTCGCTCCCCCCACACGCGCGTTCGTGCCCCACAAGGCGTTCGCACCCCCACACGCGCGTTCGCTCCCCACACGCGCGTCCGTGCCCCACAAGAGCGTTCGCACCCCCACACGCGCGTTCGCGCTCCACACGCGCGTTCGCGGCCCCACACGCGCTTTCGTGCCCCCAAACGCGCGTTCGCTCCCTCACACGCGCGTTCGCGTCCCCACAGGCGCGTTCATGTGTCCACACGCGCGTTCGCGCCCCCACACGCGCTTTCGCTCCCCACACGCGCGTTTTGTTTGGTTTGATTGTGCTTGTTGGTTCTCTCTATATTTGTATTTGAATTTCTGGAATGGTTGAATATGTTTCAGTTTTTCACAATTTGTTTTTCATTAACGACAACGGTAATAAATGTTCGTTTAGAGTAATATATTAGTATGTAATGTGGATTTATTATGAGCTTGGTTTGCTTTGATTGTGCTCGTTGATTCTCTCTATATTCGTATTTGAATTTCAGGGATAGTTGAATAACTATGATTCAGATTTTAACAATATTTTTTCCAGAAACGGCAACTATTAAGTTTTTTTAGTAATAAAGTAGTATATAATATGTATTTAATAATGTTTTTGGTTTCGTTCGATTGTGATCGTCGGTTCTCTCTATAATCGTATTTGTAATTTTGGCGTGGTGTCATGCGGGTTGCATATCTACGATGTGTTTAACAACTTATTTTTCATAAACGGGAGAGTAATTAAGTTAATTTTCGGGTAACAAATTAGTAATAAATGAGTACTA
>JAHLJT010002406.1:142340739-142482321 GCA_031308135.1 Acheta domesticus | reverse complement strand
TTAATTAGGACTTTTACGATAAATACAAAGAAAAAATTAAGAGTAACAAAAAAACTGATGAGATGGAACACTTTAGGTAATTCTGTGGTGGCAGCAGGTTGTTGTTGTTTTTTTTTAACCGAGTTGAAATCTATAAGAAAATGTATAAAAATCCTATGGAGTTTTTTTTACTTGCAGACCATGTGTAATAAAATGAAAGTGACGGCCCCGTGGCCGAGACCGCTAAGGCAGTAGTGCCTTAGTGGTCTTGGACCGTGGGGTCACGGGTTCGCGTCCCGCTCGGGCATGGTTGTATGTGTTCGTCCTTTCACCGCCTCTCATCACCATATCGTGTCATCATCATGTCATAACGTTACTCCCAATAGTGGTCGCTAATGACCGAGTAGTTGATGCGACCTTAAACAACAACAACAAAATAATAGTACTAGTATAAACACGTTTTATAAACAAAAGCTCTAAAGAGTATTACATCCACCAGATATAAGCAAAGAGGTGATCCGATGATTGGTGGAATTGGCGGAAAAAACGCTTCGTAGAGGCAACGTCTTACACACACATGATAAAGTGAATAACATAGAAGCTAATCAATTGTCTTTCACTCCTACTTGCGAATAGTGTTTTATCCCACCCTGGAAAATTGTTATGTTTGTATGAATACTTGTCACTTTTCAAAGTTGATACCATTAAAATCTAGAGCTTGGAAAAACGATCGCACATAATTAAAAAGATACGTACCCACTGATTATCAGTTAAAATTAATTTATCATCAGTTTTGATAGTCACACAAAGGATCGATTCTACTTTGAAAAAACAACAACAAGCTTTTATAAAAAATTTCCTCGGTTACTCTTTCTCCGTGTGTTTACATCTTCAGCAAACATCATAATACTTGTATATTTCGATTTGCTTGCGTTTGGGGAAATAGTTTTCTCTTTTCTGAGAAGAGTTCCAAACAGAATGATCTCGCTGATCACAACTGGAAATGTCCTAACAATTTTTCAAATGTAAATGAACTTGTAATGCAAATATGTTCTAAATAAAAGTTTCTATATAGTTTCTATTCAGAGCAAATTTTCTTTACATTAAAAAAATTAATAACAGCTTTTTCGTAACAGTTTATTTTCTTTTATAAAAGAACTCATACGGAATAATCATTCTTCACTTTCATCGTTCAGTCCTTGATCTCTCAGCGGTGTTTCCGCTACGATGAAAGAGGAAACAAAGCGAAAGACAAAATTGAATTAAAACTAAATGCTGCATCGGCACATAGTTCCTTGCATATATGCATATACATATTACATATATGTAATAACAATATTAAAATACCACACAAGGCCCGCAGAAGTGTTTCCAATTCCCTAAAGTTTTGTCAATGCTGGGATACGAATTCACGTATTTAGGTTCAGCAAAATATTACTATGTCTACTACACTATTCACCCAAAGAATCACAGCCTCTCCAACACCTAAGTTGCACAGGGGAACTAATTTTTTTAATCGGCGTGTGTAAATTCACAATCCGACGCGTAGGGCGCCACTACTGGAAGTCTGGGATGGCCTTATTTATGAGTTTCGGGAACTTCTGTAAGAACTCAAGGTTTCAAAGTTCGAGTTAATAGCAAGTGAGCTCGAACAAGCGACCCTCTGAAGGTCATTTCCAAACACTGAAGTCTGAGGAACGAATGTTAATGAATACAAGAAAGTATATAGATTTGGAATAAATGCATTTTAAAAACATTTTCCCCGCAAAATTGCTCTCTCATTAAAATTAAGTGAACTCGTTTTTAATTTTTCATACCATTCACTAGAAATTTCTCTAATTACACACATTTATTTACATGTGTGTAACATTACAATTTGTAATACTAATCTATTGTTTGTTTCTATATTGAATTTAAATTATTTGTCACAATTGTCCAAGAGATCGTAGCGAAGCATTCTCCCATTATTCTCCGATATTACTGAATTAGTGCCACATTCTTCAAACCCCGTCTTTCCTTTAATGTATTTACTTGAATTGCTAGAAACGCGTTAGCTTGAATTGTTAGATAAGCGTTGCTTGCCTTAGAGTTGAGGATGGCTCAAGACGCGTGTCAAAAATACATTTTTACTCTATCTACTTATTACCAAATGAGACATTATGGTATCTCTCTTACATGATCTATTCATTTCAGGTAAAAACCTACGCAGCTCCATTTTATCTTCCGTGCCACCGTTCCGTCGAAATGCAATTTTAAAAATCAATTTGTTTATATCATAATTAAATTAATAATGAAATAATTTGTTTATACACAATTTCCTCTCAAGACGGTTAACTATTGGCAGCCACTTAGCACAAGTAAGTAGAAGATATCCAAGCACATAATAAAGAAGCCTACACATTTGCAGGACAACATCTTCTGCGTTTTGAAATTTGAAACAAAATTTATTTGTAATGCAGATGAATGAAAATAATGAAACTCAAGTTTCAACGATGTATTAAGAATATAAAGGAAATTTTCAAAGTTAGAAAACAGCAATATTTCCTTAGCAACAATTTCTACCGTTTTGCCGTAAGTCAGAAATCGTTAATATAATATAATCGGCGAAAAGCAAAACAATCTGAACCAAATACTTGACTGCAAATACTTGACGCAAAGAGCGACCGGATTGTCTGTAAAACAAATGAGGGTTGGCATCAGATGCTAATTTCCTATAAACAATTGCGTAAGGAAAGGTGATAGCCCCGATCGGATTGCGGAATTTCGCAACTTGTTGAAAGGCAATTGAGATGAGAGAGTAAAGAAATATTGCGTAATTTGTAAATTTATAAACAATTTCTAATTGTTGCAATTCTAAAGTGGGAAGAGTTTCCTGATGGCCCAGAACCGAAAACTGCGAATTAAAAATTTTGCAACAATTAACAATTTTATAAACAATTTCGAAATGTACGTTATTCCTGCGGAAGAGTGTGCCCAAATTGTCCCCAAGTTCAATATCGCAAAATAACAATTTTGACCAGAGATGCAAATTGATTGCTTAATATCTAGTTTAATTGTTGCTTTAATAATAAATATACAATTGGTCTTTGAATTTTATTGTCTTGTATTGAAATGGTTCCCTAGAAATTTTCTATCGAATGCAGAAAGACAGTATTTTGCAATTTTTTGCAACTTTTAGAATCACTTTTGAACACTTGAAAATGTGCAATTATAATAGTTTTTCTTATGGAAAAAATCTGGACAGTTGATAAAGTTCATGGATTGTGTATGAACAACAATATTGGAATTAGAATGCGTATAAGAAAGTAATTTGTCTAAAATAAGTGTCATTTTATCTCACATCACCGTAATTTCTTCAAAAAGAATTGTGTTAATAGTGGTTAAATGTATGTGTTCATATATATTTGAATAATTTATTTTAATGTTCATAAAAGTGTTTCATTCCTTGTATTTTTATTTGAAAATATTTTCACATTGGAACTAGCGACGCCCGCCATTTTGTACGACGTTAAGTTTGTTAGGACACTCTCCCCTGTGTTGAGATTGGCTGCGTAGGTTTGTGAGGCTCCGCCTGCGACGTTTCGTCATGACAAGGGCTGCCCAAGCCGTGCACAAGCTGAACAGCCGCAGACGGCCGCGATCAATTTTGTTTCCAGAACGGTACATATATGGGAAAGTAAAAATTGATCAATTAAAAAATATATCTACTAATGTTATTTCCCTAGTTCGAAATGTTTAGTGCTCAAGTCTAATGTTGCTGCAGAAATTATATAATTTGAAATACTGAAACTCAGAAAAGGATAAACCAATATCTATGAAATAGATATGAAACGAAAAAAACTTCAATTTTTATTGAAGTGAAAATATTATAATCGAGATACTACTAATAATTTTTTGCAGTTTTGAGAGTTTTCTGAAGTTCAAGAAATTGTTTTGTAAAAACGGTTCGGCGCAGTTTTTAAATACTGATTGTGTGTACTAGTATGCATATTCTTTCCAAACATTTTTCTCAAGTTTCAGAATTTTACCTCTATTATTTTTAATGTTATTGAAAAAAACATGGAGTATTTCGTATTTTTTCTTTTAATTTGGTTGGAAGTACTAGTAGCATCGCTGTGTGTGTAGAAAGAATAATTTCATCAACAAGAGAAAGTAGTACGGCAAAACAAGTTCATACTAAACATATTTTCTACGGCTGCATCTCAAATTGGAGCCTATGTAATGTCTGCCCAGATAGTTTGAACCTGAACGTTCAGTATACATTTGAGTAAAGTGCGCTTGTCTTAAATTAAATCTCACATTAATTTGCGTCAAAATTTGAGTAACATTTGTTTCAAAACATGGTAATTTGTAGCAAGATTCTTATACTCTTCTTAACAAATATGTAGCTCTGTACAATTTGAATTTATTTATGTAGATTAAATGTTTCTAAAAGTTTAAAATGGGCCAGCACCTTGCACCCAGTTCTCGTAGTGTCAAAGCTAGAGAAAGGAAGGAAACTATATCACACTTGGTGCAAACTGAGGCAACATTGAAGCCTGCAACAAGTCAATTTTTAAAGGAAATATGGGATTCTTTATTAGGGGAAAATATATCCTTCGAAAAAGTAGGCAAATCCAACGTTTAAAGGATTTCTAGAGAAATATACAAGACAGGGCATCCCGGACCCACACACATGAAGAAAAAATAGTCTTCCTTATTTTCAGAAATTCGAATCAGTAAGTCTTCCTCTGGTGGAGTCAATAAAAATTGTTGAAATACATTAAAGTGTCTGGAATTAATGTTTGGAGATATTGGTGAGACTGCTATGGAGAAATTACAAAAAGTGTTAAATTGAAATTGTGACTTGAAATTTCTCCAAAATATAAAAAAAACATTATTTGTGGTGAAAAATCAGAAATTGCAGGATCTGACCTTACATTTGCTTAGATTTCGTCTTTGAAGTATGCTCCAATTACGTTTTGTGTCTAAGAAGGTCATTTTCTGCATTCAGAAACATTTTTTTCTATTAAATGGTGATTTTGGATAAATATAAGTTCTTGGATAGTTTGGATTATTGGATTTCTGGTGTATCGGTTTTCAATGGCTTTATGTGTTGACATTGAGTCGGAAAAGATGACAATAGGCATGTTGTTTGCGGATCTGATACTGCTTTCAATGGCGTTGAGCACTACCCATGCTTCACATGTGAAAATGGAAAAGTAGTCGGGGAGACGAAATGGAATAACTTCATTATCATTTGTTAGAATTATTGCACAACCGGCTTTTTCATCTCTTTTTGATCCGTCAGTGTGAACTTGGTAGAAATTCTCATATTTTTGGAGCATTTCTTTATCGCATCTTGTGCATTTGTATTAGATTCAAAGGAAGTGCAAGAAGTACTTCCTAGTTGTGTGTTTATGGTAATCTTAAGGTCTTGCCAGGGTGGAATGGGATGTAAACTAGGTAAGCTGAGTGGGTTTACAATATTAAAGTCATTCATGTATTTAAGGAGTCTTTCTCTCAGGGAAAGTGGGGATTTTGGATGTGTTTCGTACATAATTGTTTTTGGTTGATGGAAAATGGTAGAGTTAGTGGGGTTGGGTGGGATACTGAACGTTGAATATGCATAATTCAGACATTGTAGCTTGCGTCTTAGTGCTGTGGGATTTGTCTTGCTTCCACTAGTAGCCTGTTGCTGGAGGTGCATGAAGTTGGCACACCCACTTTGCCGAAAAATTCAAATGACATACGTCAAAGTTTTGCTCAATTTTTGCCCAAGTTTGCCCAACCTTTAAAAATTTTTGCTCAACACAACGCCGAAATCGAATATCAAATTTTCGACTTTAAAGTGACTAGCACCCCCACTTGCGAATTTCAAAGTTTTGAACAAACCATCGTGTAGAAGAGTTTTGCCCATTTTTGAATCAATTTGTAAAACGTTTTGCCCAAGACAAACAAAGTCGGAAATTGCAAATCAAAATTTCGGACTTAACACTCCTGGAGCTCCCCCACAAGGTAATTTCGAAATTACGAACACATCACAGTTTTTTTTACGATGAGCCAAGCACATCGAGCCATAAAAAAAGGTTTGCCCAACTCACAGAAAGTCGGAAATCGCAAATCAAATTTTCGGACTTAAACTTCCTATAGCTCTCCCAAAAACAAATTTCAAAATTTCGAACATACCATCGTATCACTCACGATTGGTTCAAAGTAATTGAGCCTTAAACAAGTTTTGCCCAAGTCACACCACGCCAAAAATCGCGAAAATAGCAAATCATATTTTGGACATTAAAGTGACTAGCACCCCCAATTGCAAATTTCAAAGTTGTGAATGTACCATCGTGTAGAAGAGTTTTGTCCATATATGAATCAATTTGTGAAAAGTTTTGCCCAAGCCACAAAACACTGGAAATCCCAAATCAAAATATTGGACATAAACTTTTTGTAGCTCTCCCACAAGTGTTTTTTGAAATTTCCAACTTACCACCTTTTTGCCCACAATGAGCCCATGTACATGGAACCATTAAAAAGTTTTGCCAAGGTCACAGAAAGTCAGGAATCACAAATCAAAATTTCGAACTAAAACCTCCTATAGGTCTCCAAAACAAAAATTTCAAAATTTCGAACATGTCATCGTTTTGCCACGATCGACCCAAGTTCATCGAGCCTTAAAAATGTTTTGCCCAAGTCTCACAACGCCGGAAGTCGCAAATCAAAATTTTGGACTTTAAAGTGACATGCAAAAGCGTGAAGTTGGCACCCCCACTAGCGAATTTCAAAGTCTTTAACAAACCATCGTGTAGAAGAGTTTTGCCCATTTTTGAACCAATTTGTAAAAAGTTTTGCCCAAGTCACACAACGCCGGAAATAGCAAATCAAAATTTTGGACTTAAACTTTCTGTAGCTCTCCCACAAGTGTATTTCGGAATTTCGAACTTACCACCGTTTTGCCCTAGTTTATCGAGCTATAAGAAAATTTTGCCCAAGTCAGCAAACGCCAGAAATTGAAAATAAAATTTTGGACATTAAAGTGACTTGCAAAATTGCGAAGTTGGCACCTCCACTTTATAGGTAACACCAAAGACATGCGGTAACGTTTCGCCCAAGTTTTCCAAAGTTTCCCCAAACTCTGAAAACTTTTGCCCATATCACACTACGCTGGAAATTGCAAATCAAAATTTCGGACCTAATCTTTCTGTAGCTCTGTCAAGTTATTTTTGAAATTTCGTATATACCACTGTTTTGCCTACGATGAGCCTAAGTACATCGAGCCATAAAAAAGTTTTCCCCAAGTCACACCATACAAGAAATCGCAAATCACAAATCGGAAATCGAAAATCACGATTTATTTTCTATACGCAACGGTAGTGAAGCTTTTCAAATTATGACAAGACTTACAACAGCGCACAGGGCAGGAGCATAAACTAGGAATACTACTTCTGACATTTATCAGTAATCCGCAAGGAGGAAGGAAAGGCCGGCAAGGAGTGGTTAAGGCAGAACAGATGAAAGGTACACCCCCTTCTCCTATTCTCTCTTCGAATTTTACTTTTTACGTCTCTGTAGGTATGTAAGCAATTATTTCTTCATAAATCTAGTAGATCCGTATATGTTAAATATTTATGAGTTTGAATACAACTTGTAATAATACACAAGCAAGAGTTTAGAATGTTTTTCGGAAATACACAGTTTTAGACAGAAGGTGTTTCCAAAATGCATGATAAAACTGTTTTATAGAATAGATGTCAATCACTTACAATGACTATACTCTTTACATATAATTAACACACATCTCCGGAACACATCAAAAACTCTTACTCGTGCATTATTCCCACATGTTTGGATTTGGGAATAATTGTTGGAAAAACATTTGGAAAATATTATTATTTTCAAAATATCAGGCTAAAATATCCACATGGTAAGCACATACAGCAAAAAAAGTTTTTTCGTGTTTAAATTAAGAAAATTATCATTATTATCATTATTCATTTTGTTTCTTTGCTTTTGATATGAACTTTGCAGTAATAATTACTTTAAAAATTGACTTGTAGATGCCTTTCAGTTCATAAATCAAGTAGTAAATAGATTGAAATATTTTTTCTATAAAAATGTTAACCAAAAATGTATTTTTTAATAAAAATTCAACTAATTCATAAGCTTCCAGTAGGAGTTTGAGATAGTGCTACTTATGAAATGTAGACAATTTCATATGCTTTTGATTGCTCCAACTAGCAAATGTCTAGGATTTGATTTACGGCCTGACGGGCCGATTTTGTAACCACGCTTTTTTACGATTTCCGTGTCTTAAATAATGTAATGTCTTAATATGTTTATAAAATAAGTAATATTGTCAAAATTGATAAAAGTAATAGAAAATGTCTTAGTATTGTTGGGCATCTTTATTACACATGGAATAATATTTTTTATTCAAAATAAATATCCTTTTCTGTCATAAAAAAATAAATCGCGAGCAAATTTGTCATTTTTTTAGAAGAACGTTTGTTTACATTCACTGGATTGAGCTAGAAACAAATTCAAGAATAGCAACAAAAGATATCTTCTATAAAAAACACGAAAAACATATCTTCTTTGCAGGTCTTAATTGTTTTTTTCAATTTAAACTAAAAACGGAAAATTCGAATAATGTCTTAGCAATTTAGTCAATTTTTGATTAAAAAAATGATCAAATTGTATCGCATTTCTGCGAATCTGTTATGGACTCATTTCAGAAAAATGTTTTACCATACGAGTTTGGCGGCGATGCTTGTAACAGCGAAGAACTTATTGCTAATCACACGTCACCCGATGTAAGAATTTTCCATAATTTGGGTGATCGATTTGTACTGGACGGTACCTATATAAGACATGAAAAAAGTGCAAATAATAACTACCAGAGAAAATCGGTCTCCGGGCAGAAACAAGTTCCCGTATGCAAACCGTATACAATTTGCACTACTGACGGGTAGATTGTAGAAATCGGTGGTCCACAATTAGGAACTCAAAATGATGCTTATTGTAACGGTACAACCTGCCGGGAACAGCAAATGATAAAAGTATTATGTAATTTTATATAAAACTTCGAGTCGATCGGTGGAGAAAGCGCAGGGAGCGGGCGGTTATGCCTCTTGCATCGGCGAGCGAGGCCACAGAACAAAAAGGGGCGGAGGGATTTTACGACCGACCCGAGCCGATCCGAACTAATCTAACCTAACAGCGAAGGTTGTAACAGCGAAGAACTTATTGCTAATCACACGTCACCCGATGTAAGAAGTTAGCATAATTTGGATGATCGATTAGTACTGGACGGTACATGGAAGATATAAGACATGGAAGACATAAGACATGGAAAAAGTGCAAATAATAACTACCTGAGAAAATCGGTCTCCGGGCAGAAACAAGTTCCCGTATGCAAACCGTTTACAATTTGCACTACTGACGGGTATATTTTAGAAATCAGTGGTCCACAATTAGGAATATATAACCTAACCTATATAAGCTAACATAACCTAACCTAACACGCCGCCGGACAGTGGGATGAAATGACTAAAACCTGGCCAAAATAAAAAAATAGTTTCTAGTTGAGAATTTTTAACTCTCAGGTTGACTTCACTATTGATGGGACTATGAAATCCCGTGCGTACAAACGGCCGGAACAACTTACAAGTGAAAGCTGTATTCTAGGTTGAACATAGGGCTCTACTGTGTTTACCGCGTCACCCAAGTCGGGCGGAAAATTAGTGCAGATTTAAAGGCAAATATTTTTGTTCTATGAAAATAATCATTGAAATTTTAAAATGGGACATGTAACAAAAGGTATGCACTGAATTATAAGCCCTGGTTTAATTTTTTTTTCATGATAAGCACGTTTTTTAAAATGAATGTTCATGCCGGTAAATGAGAAAATTTATTTAAAAAATGAATGAAAAGTAAAGATAAGTTACAAATCCCACAATATCCCACGTTCATTCATATTTCTTGATGATATTTATAGTATTGACTTTACGATCATTCTATAAAATCGCACGAATAGGCACGAATCCGATAATTAGACATGTTTATAGCGGTAGCTGGTAAGTTCTGATTTTTTCTAATTTTATTAAACTTAATTTAAAAGTATAAAATATGGCCCTTGTCCATAAAAATAATGAAATAATGTATAAATCGATATTAATAGTTCATAATGGACAACATACTAAAACCCTACGGGGGAATACAACTTTCTCTACCAACAAGTACCGCTTATCTTAGAAAACAATAAACAATACCGCATCAAAAAGCCAGAGCAGTCTTTGTTGCATTCAAAGATCATTTCAACCTTAAAATAGCAGTTTCCAAAAATTAAACTTTCAGCATGCTACGCGTGCCCTGAAATAACTAAATTTACTCATGGCTGTCTAAAATAGTTATTTATGATACGACTAGTGAAAAATACATTTTATTTTGCGAGAAAGAGGTGTTGCCACAGAGACCGTCAGGCCGAGAAGCGCAATCCTACGAGAAAAATAAAACCACTTTTACCATGTGTGTCATACAATTTATTTTAGTCAGCATTACTGACTTTCATTTAATTTAATGGAAATATCACTAATTGGGTCCCATGTTACATTAACCCTAGATTTCGAAGTCGCCCTATACGAAGCGTTATTACAAAGGCGTAGTCTGGCATACTACTTCGCGTAAAAATGAAGAAAAACCCTTTTTTACAATAAAACACTACATTTAATGAAATGAACATGTACGATATTATAGGAGTTATAAATTACGTGTTAAAGGGTTTTATAGATACACCTAAATGACTTGACTCTCACAGCAGACACTTGCAGTACATACATGCCTCTTGACAAGCGTCCGCAGAAGTACCTCGTCACACGACATTTGTTACGATCGTCATCGTCACATTATGATAGTTAAATATTCAGAAGAAAACGTAAATGCTACAACACAAGGATTTTGTATTTATTATTTACTATATTAGCGAATAGAGCACTAAAAATATCACTGACGTAAGTACAAAGGAGTAGTGTATTGGACGACGAGAGTTAAAATACCGTATACCGTATCAGCACAACAATATAGCCACAAAATGAAGCTATACATAATTTGAAAACGGGGAGTGAGGGGAAGGAGGTGGGGTACACTTTTGGCACTAGTTGCGTCGTCTGACAGACGACGTCTTTGTAATCTAGGGTTAAAAGTTGTACGCGATCAGACAAAAATATTTGTTATATTTACATTCTTCCACGTTTTTTCAAATGTCATCAGCCATATTAAATCCGTCATTTTGAATTTTTATTTTTGATACTATATTCGTAATCAGTGAGCTCAAATATACAGTATGTCAGAAGGCAATACACTCATTTTTGTTGCATTCTTCCACGTTTTTACAAATGTCATCCGCCATATTGAATCGGCCATTTTGAATTTTTCATTTTTGATATCATATTCGCAATCAGTAAGCTCAAAAACCCCATTATACTTATTTTTGTTGCATTCTTCCCGTTTTTCCAAATGTCGTCCGCCATATTGAATCCGCCAGTTTGATTTTTTTTTATTTTTGATATTGAAACGTAAACTATTGAAACGTTTATCGAATGCAAAATATATATATCTCTATTACAGAAACGTTGGGCTTCTATAGCCGTTTGCAGGCTCAAATGGTCCCAGAGAAAGTGGATCATACCAACTTCATGAATATCACCCGTTATACTAACGGCATTGTCTTAGGGACTTTTCGTTTCACTTTAAGTTTAGTACAGGTCCATTTCAGAGGAGTCAACCGTCAATGAAACTCCCCATGTGTTGGCACATACACGCCGAATGAGACTTTATTTAGCTCGGGTTGGCATCTTTTCATTTGTTTTATTTTCTACCAACATGTTCAAAACTGCACTCTTGCACGCTTAGAAGTTGGCGTAGAAGCATATTTACAATTTTTAAATTGAATTTGTCGTTTTGATTTGATATTCTCATCGCATTATTTGTTTTTGAATTTTTAAACGAGACAGTGGAAACAATGCACGTAAGTGAGTTAAAATGACGCATGCAAATCGTGTTAAAGTTAAACAATGAATATTAAATAGTGCAGCAAGATACAATGTTATTGCTCTATGTTATGGAATAGATTATTTGTGCATTACCACATGCAGGTATTTTGTATATCTTTGGTTATATCTATAAATTGGGAATTGTAGCACACACGGTGATTGAACATATTTTAATTCATAGTGTTTGGTCTAATAATAAAGCCATATGTGAAAAAATTAACATTACAAATGTATGTGTATCTCTAAAATGCAGTTCATATCGACTTAACAATATTCTTTCAGTATTGTGAAGTCAGTACTCAATCAGATCACTTAGATGGTTGTAAAGAAAGCAATTGCAAGATTCATCTATAAAAAAACTCATGATGGTAACATTCAACATATGAGTGTATATTTTATACTTTGTATTGGGTATAGTTTGCAAAGAAGAATAATAGGAAACACTCTTTACAGGGAAAGTTCTTTCAGAAAAAGAAATTTGGGAGAATATCAGAGGCTATTATGATACATTCTTTTTCCAAGGACCTTAAACTTCTTTGTTCAGAATTCTTAAAAGATTTTTGTTTGGAAAATCAAAGTAAGTATATTGTTCATAGAGGTAAAGATGTAAATTATCCAGGAGAATTATTTTTGTCAGCCTTATTAGTAGTAATAATAATAATATCAATAGTAAAAATAATAACAATGATATCTGTCAAAGAGAATTGCTTCAAACAATGTATGACAAGGTACTTTGCTCTAGCAATTCATATTCAATAAATCATATACATATTTACATTGCTTTGAACATACAATTACTGATTACATACTTTGATACTTTCACACACTCATGGAAATATATTTAGTATTTTAAATGTGGGACAGTATTTACTATGTAAACCTATATTATATTATACATTACACTATGCAATACTTTTGTATAGTATTAATGTAATTATATAACTATTATATTTATTAAATTTTCTTGATATTTTATAGTCATGGCTGACCCAAAGAAAGGAGTGTATGTAGTACACAATGAGACCAAAGATTTATGAAGCCAGGCCAGAAAGCCATGAGCAGATCTGTAATGTAGATATCATACGTAAAATAAGACCAATACTGCTAACATTCTGTGCAAAAGGTGAACATTTTAAAAATATTTATTGTCAGGATACATGGTAAATGTATTTATTAAAATAGTATATAGTTGAGCTTATATTATGATCGAGGGTATTCATTCAGTGTGTATCAATGGATGATAATTTATTATTATTCTTGCATTTTAATTTTCATCTTTTCATATTCACCTTCATATATTCTATTAAAATGATTCAAGCAGTTATCATATAAATATTTTTTTCAAATGTTAAAAGTAATTAACAACAGGGTATAGTAGATAAATTGCAGCGAACTGAAGGGCAGACTGATTCAAGGCTTACTCCCTAATGCAGTTTCAACTGAAAATATGTGATCTCAGTCAAAGTGATTCTTCAATAAGAATGTCCTTAGAAAACCTTGCTACAGAATGGAAAAGGCCAGAAACCTTGGAAGCAGGCTTTGAAACAGGAATCTTAATTATCTAAATTCATTGACATATTCAACACAAGGAAAATGAGATTCAATATCTTAAATTTAATAGTGTTATGAATACATTATTTAAATTTTTAAGGTGTCAACTTTGGACAAATTGGAAAAATGCAGTGGAGTATTGGAAAAATGCGGAGAAAATTATGGTTGTGTATAGAGAGAAGGATGGGGTATATTGTGCAAACAAATTGTGCATCTGATCAGGAGCAGTGTAGATGAAGATTTCACAAAAACTTAACTGTAAAAACACTTGTTTGCAACTATTGTTAAATAAATTTACTTGGTAAAAAAATAAATAGTTTTAACTCTTGTTCCTTAGTTTTCACTGTTGAATATTGAGATTAAATATATTATTGTAATAATGAAATGGAGACAAATAATATTTAAGATATACTCTGATTTCAATTTTTTAAAATTTCCTTCCATTAATTCTATATTATATCAATCATTAACAATCTTTGTAAGAATGTAATTTATTCCTCTAAAGCTTTCTAATTATATTTGCATTTTAAAATGAAGTAAAACATTAAACTTCTCATATTTCAACATTATGAGTTTCAGTCGAAAACTATCAAAATAATCGATCCAAATGATAATTATTTCAATGTTTCAAAACATTCATTTGATTAAAATTAACATTATAATGAGAGAAGTTCCTGATGGCAATTTCCTCGAATTGCGTGTTTGAATAGCGCCGATGTCTAGCTTCATGTACATTTTCAAAGTTGGCAGGGCCGAATGGCCGCCATATTGAAAAATCTTGGGACCAAAGCAAGCTGAAATCCCGTATATCGTGGGTTCGAATATGCAAGGGGCACAATTCGGCTTACCTCATCGTTCGATCACAATCTGCCCCCTGTAGACTCGCTTCCATACGGAAAACGACAAAACCTGGAAGTGATTTTAATGATGTGCCAGATTGTACAATAATAATCAAGTTTGTTTTTTTGTACTTTATTTCGCACTTGACAGTATGAATTTATTGTAATTAAAGATTTCATTTAAATCAAAACAACATCCTTTGAAAATTATTAGCTTTGGTCATGACCCTGAGAAATAAAATAATTGTTCGTATGAACGTTAACTTGAGCTCTCTTCCGTTGTATCGTTGGATGCTTCGCTCGGGCGCCGCGTATCTCCACACCATCACCTTCGACCAGTCTTGATGCCTTCAATCTTGTATCTTCCGGCACGCCACGAAGTCAGTCCCATTCACATAATGTACCAGCCTCCCATATCACCATCAGCACTTATTCGGCAAAATAATTACAAGTTCATTTAGCTTGGTGCTTCACCTTCGTCACTGGTGAAAACTAATTAAAGTTGGCATTTCTTAAAAATTCCTCCCTATCAGTACGAAAATATTCCAAGTCAAAGCACGGCTTCACCAAAATGTTTCAATGTTCCACTTTCACTCGCGGAAGAAAAAAAGTTAAAGTCCCGAACTGTATCTCTGGAATTTTTGCCTAGTGTCGTGTGTGTCAAGTGTCTACTTTCGATCACAAAAATAAACCAAGTCTGAGCTCGGACACGCACCCCCTAATTCACAAATGACCCTCTCGCTATGAGATCTGAGCTGCAACTAACTTTTTCTTCTTCAATCCAGGAAAACTCATGTTCATTGTTGTCCAAAATTCTGTTTTACATTCCCTACCAACGTATTCTTATTAGGTATTCACTCCTCTAACCAAGGTGCACTCTTGGGCAAAATTTCCACTCTTACACACGCATCTTTCGACTGATTCTACCTTACATCCACGGGCTCATGAAATTGTTTACCTCCGTTACTAAGGTACCCGTCTACCAAATATCGTGACATGTTAAAAATCGATCTTCACCCTAGCAACCTATTACTATGGTGCCTAATTCTAATTTAAATTAGCATTAAATCCTTAATTATTTAATTTCGAATGCCCTCCCGCATTTGGTGTATTACAATATCATATTCGTATTTGGTGAAGTAGAAAACCCCAATATAAACCCCAATATAGCCATTATTGTGCATTTTGCACGAGATAATGTATTTTAACCACGTTTTAGGCATTTCATCCCACTGTGCGCCGCCATGAACTCACAAACTGAAAAATGAAAGAAAATAACCTGAGGTTCCCGTTGGTCCACATTGGGTCACAGCATCACAGTCGCTCACGGCCTCTTGAATCGCTCTCCGCTGTGTATGAAAAATTGCGCGTTCAGTCGCTTCGCGGAATAACCAGAGAGTATGTACTCCAGAGTAAAAAAACTCTTCAAAAGCGTGGTGAAATGCTTATATTTTACTCGAGTGTAACTATCGTAGAGTAATGCTTAGTCTCGAGTAACTACTCTTAACTTTACTCGACTGTTGGTGAAACCGGCCCTAAGATGTATATCTTACATTGCGACCCAAACCGATCGTGCTCACCATACGGACACGCCAGGAACCAGCCTCAAACTGGCTTCAGAAAATTTGTCCCAAAGGCGGCTAGTTAACACACCTATATATCATATACCGTGGTTGATCGCTCCTTGGTTGAATTGGACGTTTTCAAATAATAGCTAAGATGTTAGTAGGGCAGAAAGTGCAATATTTCAATTTTTCTGCTTCCAATAATACGGGAAAGTATGCGCTGTTGTAGCACCACTAGTTAATCAACTTCTTTGACAATTTCACCAGTGTCGTGAAAAGTGTTTTATTTTGAATCAGTCAATAATTCAGTTCAGTCAACGTCTATCTTGTGGTTCTTTACGTACTCAGTACGTGTTGGATTCACTATTGTACTATTCAGTGTTTTACTTGCTATTGCATTAATCAGTGCTTATTTACTTTTCCAATATTCAGTGTTTTTATGTGATAGTGTGATTCAATGTTATATTTGCTATTGCACTATTCAGTGTTTTATTCGTTATTGCACTATTTAGTGTTTTATTCGCTATTGCATTATTCAGTGTTTTTCTCATTTCTATTGTGTTATTCAGTGTTTCTCTTATTATCAGCTCAATTCAATGTCTATTTTGCCTAGTGTTTTGTCAATTGTAATCGTATTGTTCAGTGTGCATGTTTGTACAGGTCAACATCAGCCCACATCAATAGCTGGCTGATTTTTTTTCTTAATTTAGCAACTGGTTTTATCCACTTTTTCGTTATCACGGCCCGTCAATGAATATTTTTCCGTCAAAAATTGGCCATTTTTTCGCACAGCATTACATAACTCTCCCTATACTACGTATATCACTCCGTGTATAAATGTAAAGACGGAATGTAAAAATCTACAAAATTCATGAAACATCTAACATGTTTAAACATTTTTCTATATTTGCATTAAGTACCAGTTATTTTTTACGAGTTAAAAACTTTTAAAAATTATTCAAAATTAAAATTTTAAAATCCTAAGTATGAAAACTATCCCAACTGTCCCTCACCTGCCCTACTAATGTATTTTCTTCACAATCAAGTGGCATTATATCATCATGATGACTTATAAATGTAATTATATCATTTTTAAGTTTATTACACTTATTCATAAATGCTTGATATTTATCTTGTTCTAAAGAATTTGAATATATGTATACATGATTAATTTAATCCCAATTTAAACATTCAGGATTCATAATGTAATTATCTAACAATAATGATGTTTTACCACATCCACTAGGTCCTATAATAGGACATCTTATAGAAGATGGTAATAATTCTCCATGTTTCAATTTTATATGTTTATTTCGTAATCGCATTTTTGCATCCGAATCTATTTTTTTGTTCATTTAAATGAGTAAAATTTTGAAGCTAAGTGGATCATCTTTCAGTATTACACAGTACAACTTATTACACCAATGTAGGATTATTCTACAGTTGCACGTGTTGGATTCTATTCTACATTTCTAACACTTAATGTAACTTCAAGTAATAATGAATTATACTATGAACATAAAAAAGTACCATATTCTCACAATTCCATCAGGTCAATATAATATTGAAAATTTAGAAAAGTATAATAAATAAATATAAATAAATTAATGTCTTTATTTGTGGCGAGGCTCAGGCCATTTAGCCTGCTCTTCCGCCTAACCACCTTTCAAAATTGTATTACATTAGTGCATACTATAAGGAGGTCATTCAATGAAAAATACGTACGCACTTTGAATGAAAGTTTTCTCACATAGAAAACAGGAATGAAAGCGAGGGAGGAAAGAGTTGGTGGAGGAGGAATGCTGTCACAGCATTTGTATGTTTAAAGTTCTCAATTTCGAGTTAGGAATGTAATTTAAGAATTGATCCCAAAATATCAAGTTAAACACTACGAGATTTTACTCAAAATTTAGAGAAATTATCTTTCTTTGACTAGGCAAGTTACATATTGAAGTGGATTAGATAGAGATTGTTTAAATCGGTGAAGTATTAATATGTACTTCTAATTGTTTCAAAGAGGTTTTAGTAGAAACTATGATTGCGTACGTATTTCTGAAATACTCCTAAATGAAAACTAAAAAGGGAGGGAGTCTCGTCAGCATACAAGCGAAAACACATCAAGTCAAAAGTTCAGGTCCTAAGAGAAACGGAGAACATTGAAAGAAAATGGTAAAATGATTTTACTTGTATTTCATAATAGTAATAATAAGAAAGTTAGCAATAATAAAATAATGTATTATCAATCTATTTAGTAAAAAATATAATTAAAAACGGGAAAAGATCAATTCAGTTTTACTAAAATGTTTACAATATAAAGATATTTCCCAACCTAGAAAATTGTAAATTTTAATAGTGTAGGAAGGTGTTAACCATTTAGAATATTCCCAAGACCTGAAAAACCGACCCGACATATCTCACTCGCAAGCCAACGATTTACGCTACATTTATATTAGTATATACAATCACAAGCGCCATTTAATTCAACAAATATTACTATTAAACCTAATCGTATTCTCAGTAGAATTGAAATTAAATGTGCATTTAAATTAAATATTGATGCTGTAGAATCTATTGGATCATTAATAGGATTTCAAAATCAAATTGTCATAAAAACAAACCCATTATTTGTAATACTATTCGTAAATTCATTCCATTTGAAACAATTGATGTACGTTTCAATTGTGTTGAAGGTACGATTCTACAAGAAAATGAGGAAACTTCGTAGATAAACAAATATTCTAACATCGTTTAAACCTGAACTTAATTATCAAATGCTTATTATTTATGAACCATCTTATCCGTTTTTTGTACCCGTTTATCATAAAATACAACGTCTTCACGTTCGAATAACAGATGAACATAATAATGAAATACATTTTAATGGTGCTATCCAATGGTGCTATCTAATGGTGGTATGGTTACTGTTGTTTTAGAATTAAAACATAATCTGTTTTTTATTCATTCATAAATTGATAATATTGAAAGTTATCAATGGCAATTGTTTTCTGCTACTGATCGTAGCATAGGTGATCGTGATGTGTAGGTGGAGGTGATATGTAGGTGGTGGATGTTTGCATTTCGAAAGACCAGAATTATACATTGATTATCAAATTGTACTTGAAGACAAGCTGAACCGGCAAACGTTGTTTTGCCATATAAATTATTCCTAGGATTATTTTAGTAGAAAAAAATGACTTATTCTCAGTGTTTGAGGATGTGGTTTATATGAGTTGAAGAGGCATGGAGCGCTGTGAACGATGATAGAACATATAAATGAATTTTACTTAGCAATTATTGACTGGCATAATTAAACAAATTGGTACAATGCAATTATAAATTTAGGCCGCTGGATTATTCAAGATTACGCTGATGGCGTATGAACTCCTCCCTCTGAGGATTGCAGTCCTTCCGCATTATTGCGGTAACAATTACGACATTACCATGTCTGATGTTTCGAGAGGGATGCCCCTCAGCTGGCGTCGGCTTCGAGCAGGCGGGGGAGGGTGGCCCCCTCGCTCCTCCGCTTTGTCTAAGGTCGACCGCTCCCTCAGCCACTTCCGTGGACGCCGCCGTCAGATCGTTACCCAGTGATAATCACCTTCCAGGCACCCGGGATGACGTCTTGAGCGACAGCTACGACGCGTTCCCTTTCTCTCCGAATTTGCGACTCGCGAACAGTTTATGCGAGTGACGCAAACGCGTACGGCGTGCAATCACGATTACGACCGGTCATTTGCACTGGCAGCAGGTCAAGTTCGGCTACGGCTTTCGTCACGATTTGGAGACTCGGTCCACGCAACGACTGATGCGGGAAACCTGCATTTACGTCCCCATCTGATTATTCCCCGCTAATTAGGCGAGTGCAAGTTCTTCATGAGAACTTGAGAGCAATTACTTCTCGCGAAGTTCGACTAGCAGTGTCGGCTCGCAAAGTTATAACAGAAGTGTCTCTCGTGGAGTTCTCCCGTCCTGACGAGAGCTCTGATACCTCCCTATTATTTTTTCTGTTTGCTCTGATTGACGGAACTTGAATTTCGGCGGAGTGGCGGGGCGAATCTCCGACCAATGTCTAGTCGTGTCGCAGACGAAAAATCTCCGTTGAATTCGGAGTCCGTTGGGCCGGCGAGTGTCGGTTTCGCACCGCGGTCCGCGAAAGTTCGTTGTGGCCTAGTTCCCAACAGTGGCACGTGTGAAGAGTCCGTTTAGTGTTAAACAGGGAGTGGGTATTTGTCTTCGGAACGGTGCTTTGTTGATCGCGCCGCCAAACAGGCAAAGCCTGCCCTTCTCCTCCCCCTGCTTTGGGTTGGGTTTGGCGCGGTCCGAACGGGCTGCAGAAAAGGAAAGGCCGGTCATAAACTTCAACCGCCCCTCGCTTTGTAAGTGCTTGGGGTTGCTGAAACGCGAGCAGAGCCCCTTTCCGTTCTCGTTACGCGCCTGACCGATTTGAAATTTATCAGAAATTAAATAACATTTCGATCATACTTCGTTCGCGTCGGGTCGTACCGTTACAATATTATCACCTAGAAATTTGCCATTTAAAATGATATCTTCGATAACGTTTTTCATTACAGCCCTGCAAATTAATCATAAATTATTTAAAAATTACTCCGAAATAGAAAAATGATAATTGTAAAATTACGATTAACGCCCACACAATAAAAAGAATGGCCGAAAACTGCAGTGAGTGAGAAACGGCTGTGAGAGATCTCATCCCTACTCCGTGCTGCTTACTGGGTCAGAAGCAATGTTGCCAGATGTGAAACTTCCGATTGCGAAGTTCAAAAATGCGAATTTCGTCTAATGAATGCAGATTTACTAATGTAATTTAATAATAGGGGAAAACATCAATAATTCATATATCGACGTAGAATTCCATTTTATTAATTAAATAAATGCGATATTGTCTCGCTATAATAGTTCAATGTTTGTTCTCACTATATATAATGTTCTCGATTCACCCAAGAAATTAAAAATATAAAACATCTGTATTTTTGTTATAAATGTACTTTCAATTTATTTTTAATCTCAGTTTAATATGAAGCCGAGTCACGTAATTTCAACATTTTTAATTTCAATATCCCACGAAGTGCATCATTTCTCCGGCTTGAATTAACGCAGTAAGAATCTGAACGACGATCCGTATTCTTATTTGGCGTATTCGAAAACGACTAACCACATGTCACCTATTTGTCCTCTGAATCTCTAACAGTACGACAATAAAGACGGAGTTCACGACACCTTGGTGCTTGGTCATCAATTTTCGAATACGGCAATTGGATAAAGCCCTAATGATTTTTAGGTGATTGGTGTTTGTTGCTTTCTACTTTCATCGAATAGAGAGAGACAGCATTTTGAACATTCAAACTTTGTCAACCACAGTTAGCGGGACATCTAACGATCGTTGTAATAACTGAGGAAATGAAAAAAATGGATTTTAAACCACTATCATGTAAATGCAGATTTTTTTGTCATCCTCATCGCTTAATGTGGATTAGAAGATAATAATTCGGTATAAAATGCGGAAATGCGGTACATCTGGCAACACTGGTCAAAAGTGACGCCGTTAGATGCCTTGCGGGGATACTGATCAAGTGATACAGTGATCAAGTGATTACATCATTACATCGTGTAAATGAATCAGAGTTTTATTTACCTATTGTTGCACTAAAGGGCAGTAAAAACGAAAATCTATATATTAAAAGACGGCAGGAGAAAATAATCAACGATAATAAATAAATCTTTTCTAAAGAACAATCATTTAAAAAATTGTTGTAAAATACTTGTCACATTTTTAACTGTTCAACAATGAAGTTCAACATTCAAGAATTTAATATCAACTTCAGAAGGCTAAATAAAAATTAATTAATTAAGGCTAATTAAATATTTCGCAGCAACAAAAATCACAAATTATTAAAACAAAAGTTCGTAGTCCCAATGTCACATCTACCTGTAGTCAAATAGTAAGCCATCTAAAGCTAGCAGCGCCCAGAAACCAATCTCAACCAAACTATATCCAAAATTTTAGGCTAATTTTAGGCTAATTAAATGCTCTATTCCCGAATTTTAGGCTCCTCTGGATTTCCGAAAATCGTGGGCGCTGCTAGCTTTAGTCTAAAGCTAGCAGCGCCCACCCAGAATCTATCTCAAAATCAATTGTAAAATCTGAAACCCATCCCAAAATTTAACAATAATTTTAGGCTCTTGGAAAAAAATTATCCCCGCCTTCAAATTCCAAAAATCAGGGCTGTACAAAACGAAACAAATAACATTGGTTCTTATGGGCGAATAAACATCAAAATCAAAAAACCTTAGGAAAAATCTGAAACCCCTCCCCAAAGTTATGAATAATTTTAGGCTCTTGGAAAAAAATCAACCCCGCCTTCAAATTCCAAAATTCAGGGCTGTACAAAGCGAAACAATTAACATTGGTTCTTACGGGTGAAATAACACCAAAATCAAAAAACCGTAGGAAAAATCTGAAACCCCTCCCAAAAGTTAAGAATAATTTTAGGCTCTTGGAAAAAAATCATCCCAGCCTTCATATTCCAAAATTCAGGGCTGTACAAAGCGAAACAATTAACATTGGTTCTTACGGGTGAAATAACACCAAAATCAAAAACCGTTGGAAAAATCTGAAACCCCTCCCAAAAGTTAAGAATAATTTTAGGCTCTTGGAAAAAAATCAACCTCGCCTTCAAATTCCAAAATTCAGGGCTGTACAAAGCGAAACAATTAACATTGGTTCTTACGGGTGAAATAACACCAAAATCAAAAAACCTTGGGAAAAATCTGAAACCCCTCCCAAAAGTTAAGAATAGTTTTAGGCTCTTGGAAAAAAATCATCCCCGCCTTCAAATTCTAAAAATCAGGGCTGTACAAAGCGAAACAATTAACATTGGTTCTTACGGGTGAAATAACACCAAAATCAAAAAACCTTAGGAAAAATCTGAAACCCCTCCCCAAAGTTATGAATAATTTTAGGCTCTTGAGAAAAAAATCATCCCCGCCTTCAAATTCTAAAAATCAGGCTGTACAAAGCGAAACAATTAACATTGGTTCTTACGGGTCAAATAACACCAAAATCAAAAAACCGTAGGAAAAATCTGAAACCCCTCCCAAAAGTTAAGAATAATTTTAGGCTCTTGGAAAAAAATCAACCCCGCCTTCAAATTCTAAAAATCAGGGCTGTACAAAGCGAAACAATTAACATTGGTTCTTACGGGTCAAATAACACCAAAATCAAAAAACCTTAGGAAAAATCTGAAACCCCTCCCAAAAGTTAAGAATAATTTTAGGCTCTTTGAAAAAAATCATCCCCACCTTAAAATTCCAAAAATCAGGGCTGTACAAAGGGAAACAATTAACATTGGTTCTTACTGGTGAATAGGGTATGTTGTATTCCTAACGGGAATTTTCCATTTTTTGGATAGGGAAGAGAGAAGGCCAAAATTATTTGTGGGTTTTAATAGAATTCTCTATAATGTGTGGAATATGAAGTTCAATTTTCAGAAGCTTAGTCGTTGTAGTTCAGGTGTTATAAGAACTCAAATATTGAATATCGAAAAAAAGTGTGTGTGTTTCGATTAATATTCTATTTTTTTCAGTCAGAACGGTGCTAGCCCAAAATTATTTGAGATTGGCATATTGATATGTAATGTATGAGCAATTGCTAATAAATTCCCCATTTGAATTAGTAAAGTAGTTCAGAGATTATTTTGTGAGAAATGAAAAATTAATCGAAAGGCATGTTGTAGTTCTCACGAGAATTTCCCATTTTTTGGAAAGGAAAGAGAGAAGCCCAAAATTATTTGTGGGTATAATACTATTCTCTATATTGTGTTGAATATGACGTTCAATTTTCGAAAACTAAGTCGTTGTAGTTCAGGTTTTATAAGAACTCAAATATTGAATATCGAAAAAAGTGTGTGTGTTTTGATTAATGTTCTATTTTTTTCAGTCAGATCGGTGCTAGCCCAAAATTATTTGAGGTTAGCATATTAATAGGTAATAAATGGGCAATTGCTAAGAAATTTTTCATTTGAATTAGTAAAGTATTTCAGCAATTTTTTTGTGAGGAATGAAAAATTAGTAAAAAGGTATATTCTAGTTCTCACGAGAATTTTTCCATTTTTTTTGGAAAAGAAAGAGAGAAGCCAGAATCATTTGTTAGTATATCTGTATTCCGTATCATGTGTTGTATATGGCCTTCAATTTCCAGGAGCCAAATCGTTGTAATTCAGGTGTTATAAGAACGCAAATGTTGAATATCGAAAAAAATTGGGTGTGTTTTGATGAATATTCCAAATTTTTCCAATAAGAACGGTGCTAGCCCAAAATTATTTGAGATTGGCATCTTGATAGGTAATGCATGAACAATTGTGAATCAGTTCCTCATTTGAATTATTAAAGTATTTCAGAAATAATTTTGTGAGGAATGAAAAATTAGTTAAAAGTTATACTGTATTTCTCACGAGAATTTTCCACTTTTTGGAAAAGAAAGAGAAGGCCAAAATTATTTGTGGGTATAATCGTATTCCTTAATATGTATTGTATGTCACACGCCAATGCCATGAGCCATATCCTAGTACTTCCGGTTTTATAAGAACGGAAATGTCGAATATCGAAAAAAAAATATGGACTGGTTTTGACTAATATCCCTTTTTTAATACGAACTAATATAGCCCAAAATTATTTGAGATTTGAATATTATTAGCTAATTTGTGTGCAATTGTTAATAAATTCTTTATTTGAATAGGTACAGAATTTTGGGGTTTACTTTTTCAGAAGTGGAAACGTGGTGAAATGTATATTGTAGTTCTCACGCGAATTTTTCTTTTCTTGGAGAAGAAACCGCGAAGTTCAAAATGATTCATGAGTATAGCCGTATTCTCTATCATGTGTTGTATATGGAACTTTATTGCCAGGAACGAAATCCTTGTAGTTCAGGTTTTATAAGATCGCAAATATTGGATAGCAAAAACCAAAGTTATTCTATTGATTATTATTCCTTTATTTTTCAATAAGAACGTTTCTAGCCCGAAATTATTTGAGATTAGCAAATTATACGTGTATTCAAATTGTGTGTAAATAAATTCTCTTTTTGAATTAGTAAAGTATTTTGGAGTTTATTTTGTGAGGAATGAGAAAGTGGTCAAGAAGTATATTGTAGTTTTCACGAGAATTTTCCATTTTTTGGTAAACAAAGAGAGGAGCCTAAAATTTTTTCTGAGTACAGCCGTTATCCTTATCATGTATTTGAAAATGACATTATCAAACGCGAAATACCTGTAGTTAAGGTAACACAAATATTGAATATCGGAAAAAAGTTGGGACTGTTTTGATTAATATTCCTTTCATTTTTAATAAGAACGAATCTAGTCCAAAATTATTTGAAGTTGATATATTGATGGCCAATGTATGAGCAATTCTAAATAAATTCCTCTTCTGAATTAGTACAGTATTTTGGAGTTTATTTAGTGATAAACCAAAATATGATCAAAATTTATATAATAGTTTTTACACTAATTTTCCAATCTTTTTAAAACAAAGTGAGTAGTCCAAAATTATTAGAGAGTACAGCCGTATTCCCTATTATGTGTTGTATATGACTTTAAATTGCCCGGAACGAAATCCTTGTAGTTTAGGTTTTATAACAACACAAATATTGAATTTTGCAGGAAAATAGTTTGTTTTGATTAATATTCAATTCTTTTCAAAAAGAATACATCTACCCCAAAATGATATGCGTGTCGCGATTTTTTGCCATAATGTGCATGTTATTTGTAGAACATTGAATTGATTGAAGCGAAATACCTGTAGTTTAGTTTTGAAAAAAACCCAACAAATATTTGAGATCGGTAAGTATTTCGGACAGTTTTTTTTACTTTGCTTTTCTTTTCATGAAAAACATGGCAATGCCCAAATTATTTCAAGATCGCATCTTATTTGTTGGTATGTGTTCAATTGTTAGTAAATTCCATATTTACATTAGTTAGTTAAGTTTGTTTTCTTTTTTTTTTTTTTGGACGAATGAAAGATTGAGAAAAAATGTAGTTTGCCTTTTATACTAGGCATTATTCTTTTCCCATTTTTGGATTTCTCTATTATTGATTGTGATTTTAGAATTGTAGATGTATAGTTAAATAACTATTTTATCTTTTAATTCGTCGCTGCTTTTTGGAGAGAATTTTTCTTGTATGAAATATTTAATAAGTCCATATTGGATATTTACATAGGAATGAATTAAAGTAATTATTTCAAGGCTTGATATTGATCCTGTCCGAATAAATGGTAAAACTCTCAACAAATACATTTTTTTCTTTTTTAATGTTGGAAATACACGTGTACGGTATAATTCTCCCAGAATATATGTGAAGTTTCTCCGGATTTCCTAGTTTTGAGATAGTGAGATTCTAGCTTCTCCATCCTCGTTTTTGCTAAGTTGATTTCGGGGTGTTTTTTGATGACACTAAAGAACCCAAAATTATGGCCCAAGATTTTTTGAGTTGAGTTGCTATTGGGATGGTTTTAAATATTTGTTATCGTACGTAGGGGTGAGTTTCGAAATTTTGAAAAGGAACAAAAATTTCGCACGTTTACGACCACACAAATATTTTCGAATTTTCAGTACGGGTGGGTGTTCAATTAACAACCCACAATTTTTAACCTTAATTTCGGAGATTGTAGGGTACCAAAATAATGTTTCTGGTGTCACTGAAGAGCCCAAAAATATCCCGAACTTATGGTGGGAGAAATTTTGAAATTTGAGAATTAGGAGTGGTTTTGATTTTTTGTTTCGTATTTAGGGGTGTGTTTCGAAATTTTGAAAAGTGGCCCCCAGAAGCCCAAAATTCACTTGTTTTGACCGTGCAAAAAAATTTGAATTTTAAGTAAGTGGGGGTGCTAGCTTTACCGGCCAAAATTTGAAATCGTAATTTCAAGGTGTTGGGAGGTAGCCCAAAATTTTTAGAAGGGGGCTGAAATTAGCCCAAAATTATGGCGCAAGCATTTTTGAGTTTTGAGAAAGTGGGGGTGCTAGCTTTACCGACGTAGTGGCGCCTGCTATTACAAGCACACCGTCCAGACCTGGTCCCTGCCGAATACCGCCGTGTGTGTAAATAAATAAAACTGTGCCCGGCGGGGGCCGCCTCGGCCGCGGGCATCGTCTGGCGTAGGCCAATCCGCACCTAAAAACTCCCGCGCCACCACCAGGAGCCCCTCGATGCCCCTACACCCTGTCAAAGAAGATGGTGCAGTGATGGAGCAGTTAAAATGTAAATAGTGTAAATAGTAATCAGTGCACAACAAGGACGTGACAGTGACACCTGTGCTTAGTGTCAGGTCATTTCAGGATAAGAGAATTTCGAAGATAAAAGCAATAAGGAAACTACCACCATATATAAAAATTGTTCTGTCGACAATAAACTGTACTTAAATACAGAGTAATATACGTAGTATAGGGAAAGTTATATAATGCTGCGGGGAAAATGGCGAATTTTCGCCAGCAAAAAATTAGTTGTCTGGTCGTGATGACGAAAAACTGGATAAATCCAGTTACTAAATTAAGAAAAAAAATCCCTTAACACGTGGTGTAGCCAGAACCCGTTTTTTGTTGGTCCTTGATTCCCAAAAACCAACTGAAAGGAAAACGTCCATCCGTCCGTCCCCGTCCGTCCGTCAACACTGCTAGCACCTAAACCGTAAGTACGATTTCTTCCAAAATGGATATTCCCCGCACGATCTGGTTTGAGTGAAAGCTTTGAGATTTGGAAAAAGATTCTATACAATTTTGGGGTACTTTACATGAAGCTCCCCGGACGTTTTTAAACTTTTCTCAAAAACTGCTCCAAATTTTTCTTTAAATTTCTTGTAAGAACAGAGTAAAATGCACATATTATGGTGACATAGGTACGATGTTCACGGTAAACTCAAATTTTCGAAAATTGCAAAATTTTGAATTTTATTCAACGTCTTCCTCCAACTACAAAATTGCAGATGGAGATTTTTCCTTCAAATGTATTTTTTTCTTCATAGTGAGTTCTTTCATAGTGAGTTGTGTTTATTCGCACGTAAGAACCAATGTTAATTGTTTCGCTTTGTACAGCCCTGAATTTTGGAATTTGAAGGCGGGGATAATTTTTTTCCAAGACTCTAAAATTATTCTTAACTTTTGGGAGGGGTTTCAGATTTTTCCTAAGGTTTTTTGATTTTGGTGTTATTTCACCCGTAAGAACCAATGTTAATTGTTTCGCTTTGTACAGCCCTGAATTTTGGAATATGAAGGCTGGGATGATTTCTTTCCAAGACTCTAAAATTATTCTTAACTTTTGGGAGGGGTTTCAGATTTTTCCTAAGGTTTTTTGATTTTGGTGTTATTTCACCCGTAAGAACCAATGTTAATTGTTTCGCTTTGTACAGCCCTGAATTTTGGAATTTGAAGGCGGGGTTGATTTTTTTCCAAGAGCCTAAAACTATTCTTAACTTTTGGGAGGGGTTTCAGATTTTTCCTAAGGATTTTTGATTTTGGTGTTATTTCACCCGTAAGAACCAATGTTAATTGTTTCGCTTTGTACAGCCCTGATTTTTAGAATTTGAAGGCGGGGTTGATTTTTTTCCAAGAGCCTAAAATTATTCTTAACTTTTGGGAGGGGTTTCAGATTTTTCCTACGGTTTTTTGATTTTGGTGTTATTTGACCCGTAAGAACCAATGTTAATTGTTTCGCTTTGTACAGCCTGATTTTTAGAATTTGAAGGCGGGGATGATTTTTTTCTCAAGAGCCTAAAATTATTCATAACTTTGGGGAGGGGTTTCAGATTTTTCCTAAGGTTTTTTGATTTTGGTGTTATTTCACCCGTAAGAACCAATGTTAATTGTTTCGCTTTGTACAGCCCTGATTTTTAGAATTTGAAGGCGGGGATGATTTTTTTCCAAGAGCCTAAAACTATTCTTAACTTTTGGGAGGGGTTTCAGATTTTTCCCAAGGTTTTTTGATTTTGGTGTTATTTCACCCGTAAGAACCAATGTTAATTGTTTCGCTTTGTACAGCCCTGAATTTTGGAATTTGAAGGCGAGGTTGATTTTTTTCCAAGAGCCTAAAATTATTCTTAACTTTTGGGAGGGGTTTCAGATTTTTCCAACGGTTTTTTGATTTTGGTGTTATTTCACCCGTAAGAACCAATGTTAATTGTTTCGCTTTGTACAGCCCTGATTTTTAGAATTTGAAGGCGGGGTTGATTTTTTTTCCAAGAGCCTAAAATTATTCATAACTTTGGGGAGGGGTTTCAGATTTTTCCTAAGGTTTTTTGATATTGGTGTTATTTCACCCGTAAGAACCAATGTTAATTGTTTCGCTTTGTACAGCCCTGATTTTTAGAATTTGAAGGCGGGGTTGATTTTTTTCCAAGAGCCTACAATTATTCTTAACTTTTGGGAGGGGTTTCAGATTTTTCCTAAGGTTTTTTGATATTGGTGTTATTTCACCCGTAAGAACCAATGTTAATTGTTTCTCTTTGTACAGCCCTGATTTTTAGAATTTGAAGGGGAGGTTGATTTTTTTCCAAGAGCCTAAAATTATTCTTAACTTTTGGGAGGGGTTTCAGATTTTACAATTGATTTTGAGATAGATTCTGGGTGGGTGCTGCTAGCTTTAGACTAAAGCTAGCAGCGCCCACGATTTTCGGAAATCCAGAGGAGCCTAAAATTCGGGAATAGAGCATTTAATTAGCCTAAAATTAGCCTAAAATTTTGGATATAGTTTGGTTGAGATTGGTTTCTGGGCGCTGCTAGCTTTAGATGGCTCAAATAGTAATTGCTGTGCTTTTTCTCCGCTAATTATATTATTAATGATATATTAGTCTCTAATATGCTTAAGACTCCTCAAACCTAACGCAACAATGTATCGCGAAGACAAACATTTTTCTAGCTGAGCCCGGCAGACGTTGTTCTTCCCCTACATCTCTCTTTCTCCTTCCCTCTTTCTCTTTCTCCGTCTCTTTCTTTCCCCGTCTCTCTCTCTCCGTCTCTCTCTTTCTCCGTCTCTCTCTCTCTCTCTCTTTCACCGTCTCTCTCTCCGTGTTATTAACATTTAATAGCACATCGTTAAGCAGGTGCTTAATATGGAGAAACACCGTGTAACGGGTGAAATACCGCCATGTGAAATACCTACAGTGTGTAGCGGGTTGCCTAAAACGTTTTGTGCGAACAATTAAAAAAATTAGGGTGGACCACCCTTATCACTAAGGGGTATAAAAATAGATAACAACCTATTCTCAGACCTTCTGAATATACATACAAAAATTCATCAAAATCTGTCAAGCCGTTTCGGAGGAATATGGTAACTAAAACTGTGACACGAGAATTTTATATATATAGACGAGTCTGAATAGCTAGCCAAAAAATAGAAATGGAAATAGAAAACTAATTCGGGAAAGTCTCAGGTTTCAGGAGACCCTAAAACAAATAATTTTTGTGGAAATCTCGAAATTGATTTTCAGCAGCATTACATAACTTTCTCTGTACTACATATATTGCTCCATATATGGATAGATCTGATTATTCTGAATACAGAAGTATATCAAATGTTAAACTTATCGATAATTTTCTACCTTAATTATTTTCATCTATTAATGTTAAAAAAGAGGACAAATGCATTTAGATGAGATTATCCTGCTAATATGTTAACTGTTTTACAATAATGTACTCTTACAATAAGATAATTAATTTCATTAGATGTATTACTACTTCAAAACTTCAATACAAAAATTATGAAGTTCTGTATCTATTCAGATTACTAAGTGTTATTTTTTCAAAGATTTTAAACAAATTACATGCGAAGGAGATTTTACGATATCATTTAAACTGTCATCTAATAGGAATGATGTATTATATCAATGGGCGTCAAAAAAGATTATGGTACTGTAAATTCTGCAAGAGTACCAGGAGAAGGAAAAATAGTCATTCAAAATTTCGAAATTAATGTACCAATTTAATATTACGAATCTTCTTATGCTATGGAATTTATTACAAATCTGATGAAAATCCTATATTTACAATTTCATTCTATTATTTACAAACATTTGAATTATCTGGAATTATGGGAAAAAAGAATTTTGAAATTGATGTTACCAATCGTAACCATTCCTTACGGTATGATATGCCATATTTTTTTGTAGTATTCCAAACAAATAGACTTGATAATCAACAAACATATTTTGGTGTATTTAATCACTGTAATTTACAAAATATTTCACTACAAATGGTCGGATTGAGCAATTTCCATTAGAATTATTTTCCATTTTATGTAAGAAAGATTTCTTTAATACATTGATGAATTTTATAAATTTATATTAATAATTTCAAATAATAAACTACTCGATAAATAAGGTTAAGAGTGTAAGTCACATAAATATCGAATTATATTTGTTTACGATGTTAGAAGGAATTTCAGCAACGAAATTTTCCTTGTGGTCCATTGTCTCACAGGCGACCTGTTACGTTCGTATGCAAGATGCGACCTCTCCCTGGTTAATAAACACATTTTGTGAAATTTCATATCATCTATGTTACGTTTTTATACCTCGGACTTCAAAACTGCTTCCCCAACTAAAATTATCATCGCACACCACTGATACGTACCAATATGGGAAAGTAAAAACAAATAGCTAATTTTAAAATTATTTAAAGTTTTTTAAAGCGTTAATAATGTTTGAGAGTGAGTATTATTTTTGTGCACACGGCCGGTGAGAAGGACATAATATACAAGTGCTCAATGTGTGATTGTATTTTATCACAAGAGGAAGTACCATTCGCAGAGTGCGGTACTTCATCATCAAGGTGCCGTACCTGCTGGACGCTGTGGTGATGGCGCTGTCGTCGCTGCTGTTCGCCGACGCGGCCTACGTGGTGACGTGGCTAGTTCGGGACCTCAACGCGCAGCTGAGCGACTGCGCTGGGCTGCCTGCGCCGGCGCTGCGCCACGAGGCCGTGTGCGACGCCGCCGACGAGGTGGGCGCCGTCTTCGGCCCGCTCGTCCCCACCGTAAGTGCTCCACTCCGCGCGCGCGCCACAAAGAAAGAGAGCAAAGAAGATAGAGGTACAAGAGTAAGAGACTGGAAAAGAAAGATAGAAATAAAGAAAAAACACTGAAAGAGAAAACTGAAAAGAAAGAGACAGAATGGAGGAAACGAGTGGTACGTAAACGTAACTATTCTAGCCTGTATTTTCACGAGCAAAATTATGTAAAGTGCCCCCAAAATTTTAAATAATGTTTTCCAAAATCTCAATGTTTCCACTCGAGCCAGATGGACAGGGTTTTGTCCTCAATTTGGAAAGAACCCTACGTATGGTTTAGGCGCTAGTAGTGTTAACAGACGGACGTTTTGAAAAAAAACAACATTTTATTGGTATAGGGGGATCCCAAAACGTGTTTTTCAGTGGTAATCTCGAAATCGATTTTCCGCAGCATTACATAACTTAAGTTATGTAATGTAAGTTATAACTAACTTAACGCATTTTGTTTTTTCTCTTCTTGCTTGTCTGTGGCGCGTTACGCATTGTTCGATCGCAATTTTGTTCGAAAGTAACACTGTGAATTCTTTTTATAAAAGAAATCATTTCTATATGTGAATTCAACTCGAATTTTTTTGAAGACGTCCTCCAACCTCGACACTGGTTATGGGCCCAGGTGACGTGAAAACTGTTTGTGGATGGAAAAGGAAACGTACATATGATTGAAACGTGTAATTCAACAAGACGCTAAAACTCATAATTTTCGACGTCATATTGGAGGCCATTTGGACGCGGTATAGTATTTTATTATAGCGTGATTAAACTAACAGAGAATAACCATGAGTGAGAACAAATTTACAATCGAAAAACTGAATGGTGCGAATTATTCATCGTGGTCTTACCAGATGAAAATGATCCTCATGGAGGCTGATTTGTGGACAGTCCTAGAACCCAGAGAAAACGAACCAGAAACGGATGCAACGGACTCTCAGAATAAGTTATTCATTTCTAGACTGGGAAAGCACTTGCGAATATGTGTCGAGAAACAGATGCACATCCGTAATAAAAACACGGCAAAAGAAGTATGGGACGAGCTACAGAAACTATATGAACCAAAGGACAGTAAGTTTCGTACCGTTCAATTGAGGAGACAACTGTATTCGTACAAGATGAGTGCTTGCACGGTGTAAGATATATAGGTGTGTCAACTAGCCGCCTTTTGGGCAAAATGTTTAAAGCCAGTTTGAGGCTAGTTCCTCGCTTATCCTTCGGATTGGGCATTGATGATGGCGTCTCGCGCATTTAGTATTTTCTGGCGTTTTCTTTGCAAGAAAGCAATAACCGTCACTGAATACACATAATTGAGGAACCACTACTGTAAATGTAAGACCTATCATACAGGCTGACAGGGATGCTAATTTTTACTTTCTCGCCTTACGAATACTTCTTAAGAGGAGAAAGTTATGTAATCGAGCGGCGGAAAACGGGAAATTTTCGCCAGAAAATCTCTGATAGCAGGGGTCTGGTGACAAAAAAGTAGACAAAACCTGTTGCTAAATTTAAAAAAAAAACTTTATCTCGTGGTGTAGTCAAAATCCATGATTTGTTGCTTCTTCATACTTCAAAATCGACTGACGGTATTCCGTCCGTCTGTCCGTCTGTGGTCAACGCTAGCGCCTGAACCGTTCGGTCGATTTTCTTCAAAATTGATATTCCCCGATGATTTTTACTCGTCTCAAAGCCTCTTGAATTTGAAACCGATATCTTAGTATTTGAGGATTCTTTACATGAAGCCCATTTTGAGATTTTGTAAATTAAAAAAATGGCTCCAATTTTTTTGATTATATTTTGTTGTTGAATAGTGCAAAGAACGTTGAAGGAAAATGACGTAGGCATCATTTTCGTTGATAGGCCCTATTTTTCGAAAATTGCAAAAAACTGTTTAAAAACTGCAAAATTGAAGATAGAGATTTCCGCCTCAGACAAAGTCGGTTGTACAAAATTAGCACTTCAAATAAGGTCATGTACCATTTTTTGGAAAAAACGAATATTTTTTGCGTAAATTGCGATTCAAATTTACAAAAAAATTTCTCAAAAACCGCTCCAAATTTTTTCTTTAAATTTTCTGCACGTGTGTAAGAAGGGAAGGTAAAATAAACTAGTGGTGCTATAGAATAGCACATACTTTCTCGCAGTAGTTATTTTCCAAATGCCGATCATCGGATAAATTATGTGGATTAAGCCGTTCACCGCTGCCTTTCTTGGTCATGTTTTTGAAAGACATGTTTTTCGCATGTTGAAAATTACCGGCTCCTAATGATAAAATTGATAGAATTACGTTTTGACTAAAATATAAGTAATTGCGATAAATATCGTGGAAATGTCTGTATATATTTGTTCAAATTTTTAACTTTTTACAATTTTTTATCGTTTTTTATATTTGTAAAGCGTATTACCATCGTATCAATTGTTTCTTTGTCATGCATTTACCATTTTATAGGTCGGTTCTATTCTTTTATGGCTCTGTTCGACAGAGGCGGTGTTGGTGTTGCGTAGTGGTATAAGTGCCGGTTCGTTGAATTTGAGTTTCGTTTGTCGGGTCTCGGTACCGAAATGCTTTGCTGGTATACTACACATTTGCTGGTTTATGAAGTAGTGGAATAGCAATAAGGACCTATAGAAGCAGAGCGAGAAAATATGTGCGTTGGAAGCACCACTAGTTTTCAAATAAAATTTGTTCCGCATATTGAGTTCTTTCATAAAGGCCAAGTAAATGTTTTTCAAAATTTTAGTAGTTTTCGTGCAATATTGCGTGGAATATGTGCAATTTTAAAAAATTACCAAAACAAGATTTTCTCAAAAACGGCTCAAACTTTTTTCTTTAAACTTTTGGTATGGATAGTGATAAATGTACTCTATCAGATGATATAAAAGCCATATTGGTCTATGGGTTGGTTTTTTCAAAAATTAAAAATATTTAAATTTTTTCACATATTTCTCACGTCGACAATATTTACATTAGCGGCGATTTTTTCACATTATTATATTTACGAGTACATGTGCTTTAAATAATGTCAAGTAAAGTTTCTCGAAAACACTACCGTTTTCCGTGAAAAGTTGTTCAAATTTCGGCATTTTCAGAAATGCTCAAACCCCATTTTCTCATATATGGCTGCAAATTTTTTCTTGATAACGGATAGTGATCATTACACTCTTTAGTATAGCGTAAAGTTTATTTTGAGTTATTTTTTTGTTTTTTCAAAAATTACATAATTGTAATTTTTTTGAAAGATCTCTCACATGTTTAATATGCACATTACCAGCAATTAGTAAACATGATTATTATTGTGTGTGTAAGTGCTTCAAATAACTTCAAATAAAGTATTTTGAAAACTCAAAACTATTCTGTGAAAATTAGCTTAAATGTTTGCATTTTTAGTAGCGCTAAAACGCCATTTTCTCTTAAACGGCACATAAGTTTTAAAAGAAAATTGCCATTTATGGCTAGGTTTTTGTGTTCTTTAATATTCTAAAATTAATGTTTCCGTTCTACCAATAGGAAACCGAAATATTAAGAAAATGACAAAAAAATGTACTTTTGGCTGTGATAGATGACAGCTGGCAAAAAAGAGTTTCTGGCAATTCCGAATAGCTAGCGAAGACCCAAGGAAATAGAAAACTAACACGGGAAAGTCTATGCCATTCTGTAGCACCACTAGTTTCGCGCAGCATTACATAACTTTCCTTATACTACGTATATCACTCCGTGTTTATGTAGCGTTGATTGTCGACAGAACAAATTTTATACATAGTGGTAGTTTTGCACTATATAGTATGTATATACTGGTTGGTTGGAGAGTTCAAGATTGTTTTGACCTTTCTTGCGTTATTTATAATGGTCTGAGGATGTTCCTCTCTTGTCTCACTGACGCACCTTTTTTGTATTATTTACACTATCATTACTTCAACAACCTACATCTAATTAAAATTACTTTATAGGCGACGCTCTCGCGTCCTTATTGCTTTTATCTTAGTGAAATTTTCTTATCCTGAAATGGCCTAACTCTAACCACAGGTGTCACTGTCACGTCTTTGTTGTGCACTGATTACTATTTACACTATATACATTGTAACAGCTCCATCACTTCACCATCTTCTTTGACAGGGTGTAGGGGTATCGAGGGGCTCCGGGTGGTGGCGCGGGAGTCTTCAGGTGTGGATTGGCCTCCGCCAGACGATCGGGCATCGGCCGAGGTGGCCCCCGCCGAGCACCGCTTTATTTATTGACACACACGGCGGTACTCGGCAGGTACCAGGTCTACTTGGGCGGTGTGCTTGTAATAACAGGCGGCACTACCATTGATCGCTTCGGCGATAATGCGCTCTCTAGTGTTTTTGATCGCGCTGGTCTTTAGTAATTTATTTAGTACCGCCATTATACTTGGGCACCACTCACCCAGGGCTCCTACTACAAGTGGCAGGAACTCGACCTCCCTGAAGTTTCTGGTTTATAGTACGAGGCGCACTTCTTCCTGATACTTGGCGGCCTTTTCTGCATACTTCTCTTCAAGCTTCCCATTGGTCGCTGTCTTCACGCCGGCGTAGATACAGACAGCTTGATGGCCCCCTACTATTATCAAGTCTGGGCGTCGCCGGCCTCCTACAGCCTGGTCTTGATACAGCACAGACCATCCGTTCGTTACGGCCGCGTTTTTAAGGTGCATTAGCACACGGTTGTGCCGCAGCTGCAGGATAGCACTGTGTCTCAGGCATTCGGAAATAACATGTCCGATCGTCTCTGCAGCAGGTATTTCTGGATTGTTTTTCTGCTTGCTGCCGCGATGGCATATTCTGTTTACTTTTTCATTCTGAGGTTGGAAATTTAACTTCTTTGAGCTCTTGAGGCGCGCGGCGTGTATGAATTTGTATACGGGCGGCCTCATATTTTCGCCCGAGCGGAGGTAATAAGTGGACTCACGGCCTACACCCATGGTTGCCGAGACATAGATGCCCTGCAGCTCCTGCTCTCGCCACCTTTTCGTATGTGCTTTATGGATCAACGAACGTATTAGTTTAACTAATAGATATCGCGACTTTAGAGTGACCCGGGCGGGGGCGTCTTCTTCTTCTTCCTCACCGTTGTTATCAGTGACTGTTGCGAGAAACTGTTCTAACTCCTCTGTACTTCCATCACGTATTACTTCTGCTGGGGCTGCCGTCAAGGTGGGGAGGGGGATGACTCCATCCTCATCCGTCTCGGGCTGAATTGGGTCATGAGTGGGCGGCGCCGTGGCAAATACCGTGCCGGTTGGGTCAGTGTTCTCCGCTGTGATGGGCATGGCCACCTCAGCGTTCACGCTCCGGCCCGGGGCGGTGCTATCGGCTGCTTGCGACAGATATGCGGGACGCTCCTGCTCCGGGGCGTCTACGCCTCGGCTCGGGCCGCTGCAGCCGTTTGCGTCAGGTAGGTCCACGGTGCGCGTTCTCTCCGGGGCGTCGCCGCAGGTAGCATCGGGAGGGTCACCGACGCATGTCTGCTCCGGGGCGGTGCTGCCGGCTGCAAAAGGCAGTATGGGAGGCTCCGCGATCATAGCAGGGTCCAGGGCGTCAGGGGGAGACGGGTCAATGGAAGGGCCCGTGAGGAAGTCCCACGGAATCCGGATGTCGGCGAACCATTCCTCTTGTTCTGAGCCGTCGATTTGTGGCTTTCCGTCGTCCTCCTCCTCCTCCTCATCCGCCCCCGCATTCAGCCGCTCCACAGTGGCGCGGAGCGACGGTTTGCGGATGGCGAATTCTCGCGGCAGCTCGATGTATGGGAGACCTCGGTCCTCCTCAGTCCTGGGTGGGCGCCATAATAGCCCAAGCCGTCACGAGGCTTGGCGGGCTCGGGTGAAGGTCGATCTACCAGGCGCACTGCGGTCGTTCGGAGCCCCCGAGAGGTACGTATATATGTCAGCGTCTTCGGCACCCACATGCTGACAGTATGCGGCTTCCATCTGAAGGTCTGTCATCGCTGACGTTCGTACCATCGGGTCGGGGCTGGTTAGCAACTTAAATGCGCTGTAAACTGACCACACGTCCGCTTCAGTGGACGCCTCTAATAATCCGATTCCACCGTCCTCCCTGCCGGCATACAGGAAGGCGGTGGAGGAGCCATGGCTGAGGGACAAGAACTGCCGAGCCCTACTCCGAACAGTCTTGTCGTATTGCCGGAGCATTGAAATTGTACAGCGGCCTAGCCTGAGGGCAAAGACGGTGAATGGCTGCACAAACTGTACCAGCGCGTCGACTTTTTGATGGTCGCGGAGCTGAAATGATGCTATATTATCTAATAATCGGACCTGCTCGTTCAACCCCTCCTAGGATGCTACTTGATTGAATCCTACTGGCTTTCCAAGGTATTTAACGGCTTCCCCCTCGGTCATGCGGGGTATGGGGAGTCTTCAAGTTTTAATGTAGCTTCAAGTTCACGCCTCCTTTTTATGCACAGTGTGCGACATTTTTGAGGCTTTAGTCTGTCTTAAGTATCTTAATGTCTTAAGTTTGTAGTTAGTGAGATCTAGTCTTATTTGGAGATCCTCCGGGGATCTGGCCATGACAGCCAGGTCGTCCGCATAAGCTAGAATTGGGGGAGCAGTGTCAACTGCTTGTTCTTCTAGTTTTTGTAGTACGGGATCTATAACGAGGTTAAAAAGAAGCCCACTTAGTGGGCAACCCTGTCTGATGCCGCACCTAATCGGTATAGGGTCTGATAATCCCTCTGGTGTCATTATTCGGGTGGTGGTGCCATCGTATAGTTCAGTTACTATTTCCGTGATGGCACCACTGACCCCTACTGCCTCCAGAGCGGCTTCAATTGCTGCATGCGGGACAGAGCCGAAGGCGTTTGTAATGTCTAAGAGTGCCAGGCTTAGGCATGGTCCGTCCAGTTGTGGAGTGTAGGAGCTCCCTGCTGAGCATGTAGTTCTGCTCCAGCACGCCATCAAAGGGGCGGAAGCCTTTTTGTGTCTTCGCAAGGGCATTGTTTGTCTCTATCCATCGCGTGAGACGTGCAGCCCATAATCCGGTATAAAGTTTGTAGATTGTTGCCGTGAGAGCAATGGGGCGCCAGTTAGAGGGATCGTTTTCATTTCCACCTTTGTGGATTAGGATCGTGCGTGATTGTTTCCATTCACTGGGTACTTTGCCTGACTTTCTAATTACATTGAGCAGTGGGGTAAGTAACTTGACATCTGGATCTATCTATTTGAGATGCCCGTAGGAAATTCGGTCCCCCCCTAGGGCGGTATTGGCATTGAGGGCAAGTCTCTTAGCAACTTCTTCTTGGGTAAACTCGGTAGTGGTTAATTCATCCCTCTCAGTGACTGTTTGGAATGTATTACTGTATTCTCCTTCATGTAGTTGACTATGTATAGCCGTGAAAAATTCAGTCAGCTTGGTTCGGCTGATGGGGCATCCATTATTATTGTTTTTGTTGATTACCCGCATCGCCTTTCGGCACTGCATTTTATATGTGCGGGCTAATTCCTTTTGTATGCTGGTCGCTTGCTCTTCAGGGCTGCACGAAGGCGGGACGTAGTCATCAGAATGTTTTATTTTGAGACCTTTCCTAATTTCCCTTACATATGCACTGTAAACGTCCTCAATTTCTTGTTGCGTTGCGCCATGTGAATTGCGGAGTAACTCCCATGCCTTGTCTACTGCTACTCGCAGCTCTGGAGTGACTAGTAGTGGGCGATTTCTTCTCCTGTTTGGTCTTCGGTTGGGAGCTGTCGCTACTCGGTTTTCTGTGAGAAGGGGAGGGAGAAAAGGTGTTTCGTCAGCGGTCTCGTGCCTATTAGTGCGGGGGCAGTTGAAGAACTCACTCGTGCGGCCTCTGTTAGCGCCGCGGTGCTGCTGACGCTGTGGTTGCGACGGTGGTACTTGCGGCTGTTCAGGAAGATGGAGGGAGGGGGAGAAGTCTGGTAATTGGCGGATGGGGTGGGTAGGCGGGGTTGTGGGAGTGGGAGACTCCGGCTTGGTGCTACCCCACGCTGTGATATTTCGGGTGGAGGGGCAATGTTGAAGGAGAGGAGGGGTGGTGGGTAGTTGCTGCTGGCCTCACGCCGTGCGTTACTAGGCTGGTTGCCACCTGCTTGGGGTCTGGGCGGAGCATGTTCACTGCGGCGGTCTGTTATTGGCATGCCTCCTCTTCTAGATGCAGGCGCACGTTGTTGGTCCCGGTCGTACTCGTCTTCAGTTCCGGTTGCCGTAGTCCTCATCGCGCGTTGCCTTCGTTCACGTCGCATTCGGTTCTTCTTTTTATGTTTCTTGTTGCCTTGGCTACCAGTTACGCAGTTTGTTGTCACCAAGGAGGGTAGCATTTGTTCGGCCCGGTCAGGGGAAAGGCGTCTTTCTTGTGTTTGTTCTTTTTGCCTGTGGGAGGGTGTGGACTGGGACGGGGTGTTTTCTCCGCAGTCGCGCTATCTTGCGTGGGCGTCCGAATAGTTTATTGTGATAAGGTGTCCCGTAGCTGGCTCTGCAGCAACGTCACCAGGGAGCGGAAAGAAAAGGTCCGCGGCCGCAAGGAGACGTCTTCTCTGTGATACAAAGGTGTCGGGTGGAGCCGGACAAAAACGCCCTCAGTTCCGTTCGTTCTCGGGGACGATACCAGGCGCGCCGATACTACTGTGTCCGAGAATGCCAGTTCCGGAACTACCATTATCGAGAACGAACGATACCGAAACTTGGCCTGTTATCGGTGTGCGCCGACCGCGTCGTATAAATGCTGGAGGCGCCACCGGAGCTCTCGCCAGCGTTTAGTATAGTTCAAACTCGAGGCAGTCTGGCGGCATGTCTTCTTGAATAAGACAAACTATTTTTGCGATTAGCGTGATTTGCACGTTGACCAATGCACAAGCAACCTAGCGGCACCTGTAATTTTTGTAAACAGCCTTCGGCGTTTGACATTTATATAATAAAAATAATGAAACAGTAATAATTATGATCAATATTTATTTCGCCTATTTTCATGTAAATATATTTCAAGGCATATTTAACTTTCTAAGCCTTTTTTCTTGAAATGTATTTCTATTTTCTTCTACTTTGGCTAAAAACGTATGTTCAAATCATTTCCACTTTCACTAATCCCACCCGTTTGGCACCGAACCTCTATTTTTTATCTAGATCTAGACCGAGGATGTCATTTGTTTTTTAATTCGACATTATGAATCTTTAGATACTCGCTTTCCTCTAAATTCTTTATACAAAGAAAAGAAGCGGATTATCGTAGGTGACCGATGGGTCATGGGTGATCGCTGAGATCAGATTCGCAATGCAAACATCACTCGCGTCTCAGGGGGCAAGTCGATAACCGCGACTTCCGACGTTGATATCTCTCCGTCTCACATGTTCTTCCAGGAAGGTAAAGGAAATGGAAGGAAGGTTCTGTTAATTGAAAGAATTACGCGTTAGGTCTGTTTCGTATGCCAGTGATACAATTAATGTCAATTGAAAAAATACTAAATTACAGCATTTTTCTATGGCACAAAAATTTTATAAATTTATTAATTTTCCCTCATTTTATATGGTGTATCAATGTAGTGTATTATAATTAATTATGTATTTCGATTTTCTGAATTTCTCTAACCATGTGTGGCGATGGGGCAAGGAGTTGAATAGGCTGATTTGCAGTAGGCACCATTGTTTGGCCGCCAATTGTTTCACCCAATTCAGAGGCCATGGCGGCTTACATCCACTATTACACAATAAATTGTGCTCAGTGACGAAAGGACGTTTTTACGCAGGGAAGAACAGTACCCATATCAATTTTGTTTCGCATATGCGTTTTTATTATGTAATGATGAAATTAATACCAGATGTTAATTTATTTAATAAATATACATTATATTCGAACGTATAAGAAACTTAAATGACATAACAATAGGTATGAAATGAATTATTTTTCCCTGAACATATATTTTTGTGCGTTGATATGTAATTCTGGAATGTAAACTTTTATCAGTATTTTCTTTGCTTACTTGAAAATAAACTGCAGGTCCATTTACATTATTAGAAATTCCGATTAGTAAACCTTGATATCAATATTGTGTAATAATTCACAATGTAAAAACAATTGATGAAATTATTTTATTCTATTTTATTGATATTGCTAAAAAGTTGATTTTAAATTACTTTTTGCTCACTTTTTTTGCATTTAATTATTTCAAAAATTGTATTTTTCTCTCTCTAAAATTATTCGCAAATAATCGAGTGATCGTTACTTTTCAACCAATTAATAGAGAAATTGAAATTGTATTTTATTACGATTATAATTAATCAATTACAATTAAATGAGAGTTCTGCGAACACAATATGTGGCGATTTTAAATCCCGCAATTGCGTGGTGCTGCCGAGCCAACGCCGAGCCTGCGCCGAGCGCCCGGCGGCGGCCGCTTCTGCCGAGACTGCGGGTATCGGCCGATACTGACGAGAACAGCCGAGAATGGAGCGGTTCCGATCGTCCCGATTCTTGAGAAAGACCTACGTGTAGTTTTCAACAGGCAGATAAGGAGCGCGCGCGCGACCTTCGAGGATCCGAGACTGCGAAAGCAAAGCCGGCGAGAACGATCGATAATAGAATGCGTTTTGCCCGGCTCTAGTGTCGGGTCTATGCCTATGCGGGTCCTCCATTGGACGTCGCTGCAAGAGAGATGGAGGCGCCTGTGGAGGCTAACGTGTTTGATATTTGGGAAATATTTTCCGCATCCCACTGCTCCGCATTTTGCGGGGAGTGCATAAGCTGGAAGTTTTGGGGCTTGTGTATGTGCAGCCTCGCCACATTGTAGGCGATGGCCGTCCCATTTTTCTCCTTCCTGGGTGAATGATGCACAACCAATGCAGAAGAAGTGGACTCTTCTTATGCCATGCTTTGTACGCATGTGATAAATGGTGTGCGACTTTCGGGATTGCAAGTGCACAGCGCTAGTGACTACTAGGTCACATATGGGGCAAATTACCGAAGACTCTAGTGGCATTGGTATCCCCACCACCTGTCCTCCTTGATGTAAGTGCGGCTGAATAAGTTTACCGTCTGTAGCCACACTGTCTATAGCCGTCCGTGGGTTAAATATGGGCCTCTTGATGTGTGGTTGCGCTGGCTGTAGGAATATACATGTATTTACATGGTGTACGGCGTGTGCCCAAGCTCCTCAGCCGAGACATTTAAATTTCTGTGGTAGGTGCCCGTGCGTTGTTCGCACATGTCTTTGTGTCTCTCGATATTGGCTCGTTCCGGGCATATCGGACATTTGATTCCTTTTGGAATTGGTAGACTGATAACTATCGTTTTCCTTCTTATGTAGGGTTGTACCAGGTAAAGCTCTGTTTTAGCGTTTAGCTGTACTGGGGCGTTGGCTTCGTCTTCACTTTGGCTGTTTGTGGGATCAGTATCTGTGGGGGTGGAATGCGCCCTATTACCGCTGCTTGCTGCTTCAGTTTCCATTCGCGGCACCGGTATGGGGGTAGAAGTCCCGGGCGGCCTCAGTGGTGAGGGGGGCCAGAGGGCGTGCTTCGGCTTTGCAGGGGTGAGGATGCCCTGCTAACCCCTATCTGCGTGTGGACGGTGTTGGCACGCAGGGGCTGAGCAACAGGAGTCTGCTGCCTAGCGAATGGATTTCTACTGAAGTTTTCTGCCTACGCGTCCCGCTGGTTAAACTCCTCTTCCGTCCAAGCCATGACTCATATTGGGTTGTTGTTTGTTGTGGCTGGGAGGGGGATCGGGGGGGTGCTTCGCACCTGTGTGAGCATGGGTTGGGCATCTTCTACTATTTCGATGATCGTTGACATATCTGTTTGATTGTTGGGGCTGTCTAGTTCGATGGGTTCGTTGAAGTGCCGATGTCGTGGGCTCAAAGGGGAGGGCCATTCAGGTGTTTCAACTTGTATTTCTGGGGCTGTATTCTGAGTGTTGCAGAGGGGATGGCGTTGTAGTGTAACATCAGATACACTCGATGATGAGTTGGCTCGAGAGAGGGCCTTTACATTCCTAGCCGGCTGAATCCGCCTGTTATGGCGCTGTGCTAAGAGCATCGTGTCAGGGCTATTGCTGCCACTCCTTGCGTTGTAAACATCCAACGTTTCATTTATTTGCTCCGGGGATAACTGATTGAGATGATCGAGCAGCTCTATTGATATCGCCGGGGGAGGGGAGAAGGCGATTTCATCTTGCATTCGGAAGTTTGACTGAACGTCGTCTTCCATTATACACTGAACACTTAACAGTTTAATAAAGTTTTTATTCAGTCTTATTCACTGTACTATAGGAGGTGGGGGCCGACGCGGAATTGGGCGGCAGTTTCAGGGTCAGCGGGCGGCAGAAGCGGACGCGGGGCACCGATCAGCAAGGCGGGGGCAGCCCAGGGGAGGGCGCCGACCGTCAGTCGCGGATCGCGCGCGCGCTCGTGCTTCAATGTGCAGACTCTTTGTTTCGTATGACCAACGCAGGGGGTGTTGCGCGCACTCTATGCGTCACTTTATGTATTAGAGTGGATGCTAGTGGCGAGGTTTCAAAGATTCGCAGGCAGATGTTGCTAGTATCGCTTACCTCTATATTGTATAGTAGGTCACAGTGCGTTCCAAGGTGGCGCTGTGCGCACTCCTCGCTCAAACTTACACTTATGTTGGCATTGAAGCGACTCTATGACTCTATCCGTCCTTGTTCGCTCTCAATCGAAGAGGATAAGCGGAGGGTTCTGTCGTGGGTGCTTCAAAAAATGGCCTCCGGATCCAGGGTGACTCGAACTAGTCACCATGGGTTCACGAGCCCTATGCTTTAACCGCTTGCCCCACGGCAGCAATTGCTAATTGCACTTCAGATAGTGGTTTATATGAGCACGATGGAGGGGTGGCAATGTAATAAGAGCATTTTCTAGTTGGCAAATTTTCATCTGCGGGAGCAGGAAGTTAGCAAGTTTCCCAATCACTATGTATTACATGCTTTGCATGGGGGGGGGGGCTAGCCTCAAATCCGTTGCGGCAGCCTGGCGGCGGCCTACATGTTACTACAGTAGGACTTCTGCACATTTCCACACGAAAACACACGCAAATATGATGCAGCAACCGGGGACACGAACATACACACGTCCCCGCCCCGCTGAGCGGCGCAACCGCTTTTACTTAAATTCGGAAGCCCACATTTCGTTCGCATCCGCCATTACCATCACCGCCGTCGGACCCACGCCGGCCACCTGTGAAGTTTATCTTCTCATATTTTCAATATTTACGTCACAGAGTAAATATGACTCATATGCAGTGTCGATGGTCACAGTAGAATCACAATTAAACACTTTTTAAAGCGGTCCAATCACTTTAATCACAAATATAAGCACTTTTTCAGGAGCGACTCCTATACACGTCCGCTTCCATACAACGTGGCCGTACGTATACGGGAAAGTAAAAATTATGTGCCGTTTAAGAGAAAATGGCGTTTTAGCTCAAGTTCATTTTCACAGAAAATGTTTGAGTTTTCAAAATACTTTATTTGAAGTTATTTGAAGCACATACACTCACAAATATCATAATCTTTACAAATTGCTGGTAATGTGCATATTAAAGATGTGAGAGATCTTTCAAAAAAATTACATTTATGTAAATTTTGAAAAAACAAAAAATAACTCAAAATAAACTTTACGCTTTACTAACGAGAGTAATAATCCGTTACAAAACTTCAAGAAAAACCTTTGCAATCATATATGAGAAAATGGCGTTTCAGCGTTTCTGAAAATGCGAAATTTTGAGCTACTTTTCACAGAAACGGTTGTGTTTGCCAGAAACGTTACTTGACATTATTTAAAGGACATGTACTCGTAAGTATAATAATGTGAAAAAATCGCCGCTAATGTAAATATCATCGACATGAGAAACATGTGAAAAAATTTACATTATTGTAATTTTTGAAAAAAAACAACCTATATAGCAATATGGCGTTTATGTCATCTGATAGAGTACATTTACCACTATCCCTACCAAAAGTTTAAAGAAAAAATTTGGAGCTGTTTTCGAGAAAATCTTGTTTTGTAATTTTTTAAAATTGCCCATGTTGCACGCAATATTGCACGAAAACTACTAAAGTTTTGAAAAACATTTACATGACCTTGATGAAAGAACTCAATATGAAGAACAAATTTTGTTTGAAGAGAAAATCTCTATCTTCAATTTTGTAGTTGGAGAAAGACGCCGAAAAAAACTGAAACTCTCACAATTTTCGATAATTCACTCCATCCGTGAAAATTGGACCTATGATATGTTAATAAGTGTATTTTACTCTATTCATACAAGAAATTTAAAGAAAACATTTGGAGCCGTTTTTGAGAAAATTTTGAAAATGCCCGGGGTGCTTCATATAAAGTACCCCCAAATTTTGAAAAATCTTTTTCAAAATCTCGAAGCTTCGACTAGAATCAAATCGACAAGGAAAGATCCATTTTGGAAGAAATCGTACGTATGGTTTAGGCGCTAGCAGTGATCACAGACGGCCAAACGGCCGGCCGGACAGACGGACGTTTTCCTTTCAATTGGGTTTTCGGTATCAAGGTCCTAGAAGACAGGGTTTCTGGCTACACCACGTGTTAGGGGATTTTTTTTTCTTAATTTAGCAACTGGTTTTATCGACTTTTTCCTTTTCGCGGCCCGACAATTAATTTTTACTTTTTCCGTCGAAAATTGGCCATTATTTCGCGCAGCATTACATAACTTTCCCTATACTACGAATATCACTCCGTGTATACGTACGTATACGTGAAAGTAACAATTAAGGGTTTCAAAAACTTGGTCCAGCAGTATTGTTTTATATACTACTCCAGAGAGTGAGAAATGAAGAGACATTCACAGAGAGAGGAGATAAAACAAAGAGGTAAAATAATAGTGGTTAAACCAGTCACAGAGTGGTTAAACAGAGAGAGAGAGACCGAGAGAAAGGGGACAGAGAGAGAAATAGAGAAAGAGACCAAAGAGAATGATTATGTAAGTGAGAAAGAGTTAAGATAAAAATAATGATTCAAACTGGCCACTGTGTGTTTAAACAGAGAGAGAGGAGGGGAGGGAGAGAAAAAGATATAGGGAGAGAGAATGAGAGAAAAAGGGAAGATAAAGGAGAGAAAGAGAGTAAAAGAGAGAAAAATGTTTGTGTGTGTGTGTGTGAGAGAGAGAGAACGAAGAGGGAAAATGAAAAATAGCGGTTAAACCGGCCTTTCTTTCTCTGCTCGCTTTCAGGTGGTGATGGCGGCCTTCTGCGGTACCACAACGGAACTGTATTACTTGCTAGTGCAATGGCAGCAGCAGCCGGGGTTGCAGCTTATCGGCTCCTTGGGCTGGGTGCTGCTTAGCGGCGTGCTCGCGTTGCAGCTGGCACACTCTGGAGCGTCAGCCGCAAATGAGGTCAGTGCCAACAGAGGTTTCGCCTTCGTCTTCGTTTTTATGAATTTGTTTTGTATAAACGTTATTTATTACTAATCTTAAATATACAAGTAACAGAATTAACAAACGTCTGCATCAAAACAAGTCTGATAACGCACTGGCATTGCATTGCCTCTACAGACGACTCGCCTTCCTCTCAGTTCAAAGAGTTCACTGAAACATACACAGATGGCGTTGCTGTCTGCATTTTTCTTTTTGTCCTAACACTTCCTACAAAAGAAAAGATCAAATGAAAACAGACTACACAAAATAAACTATATTTAACAGTCTGTGGACGCAATCTTCTGTATCCCAATCCTCTCACGTAGCATCTCAAATCTAACCCTCTCCAGAGATTTAGTCAGTAGAACAACAAGCTGATTGGTTTCGTTTATGTGCTCCAATTCCAGATCTCCATCCAAGAATCTCTCCCAGAAATGGCGAACTTCGATGTGCTTTGATCTACGATGATATTCTGGATTTTTAGCTAATTTTAGAGCACCAACATTATCGATGGAGATTTTTCCACAGCTTCCAGCAATTCAGATAGTAATCTTTTCAGCCAGATTAAATCCTTAGCTCCTTCATTTGCTGCTATTATTTCAGCTTCTGTAGTCGACACCACTGACTTCTGCAACTGACTGGTCCACGAAACTGCTCCATTATTGAAGGTTGCAATGACACCTGTCGTTGAACGACTTGTCTTCTTGTCACCGGCGTCGTCAGCATCACTGTAGACCTTCAAGCCTTGACCGTTCCTGAAGACGATTCCATAGTTTAAAGTGCTCTTCAAATATCGAAATATTCTTTTCACTTGATTCCAATCACGATTTGTAGCATTTTCCATGGCCCGAGCTACTTTATTAACTGCAAAAGCAACATCAGGACGTGTAGCTGTAGTCAGGTACATTAAAGAACCTACTGCCTCACGATGAGGTACCTTGGCTGTGACCTTTTCTCCTTCATCGTTGTCCTCGCGTCCAATTAGAGTAGACCCTCCGTTCGACTCGGTCATTCCAAATCTTTCCAAAACCTTTCGTGTGTAGTCTTCTTGATCAATTGTTATTGATCCTTCTTCATTTTTCTGTATTCTCATGCCCAAGAAGTTTCTGAGAGATCCTCTTGTTGTATGAAATTCCTGTTGTAACATTTCCATGAATTCGTCAAGTTCTTCTATATCAGTTGCAACAACATTCGTCACAACGAAATTTGCAAAACAATTTGCAAACATTTGACGACAAAACCGTCGTCAACGAAAATTGCAACATTCGTACACATGTGTCCCATCTCTCTTGCGGTAGAACAGACATGGATCAGCAGTAGTTTTTAAATCTAGCATTCTCATAAACTTCTCAAATCGTTTGTTCCAGCAGCGCGGCGCTTGTTTTAAGCCATGCAAACGTTTCTTCACGTAACACACTCGTATCAGTATTGTCCTCAAAACCTTCCGGTTGTTCCATATACACGTATTCTTCAAGCACGCCATTCAAAAAAGCGGTTTTGACATCAAATTGGGCAAGCTTCATTCCAAATGCAGCAGCCACCGCCAACAAGATCCGAATGGTTTCATATCGTGCAACAGAGCTGAATGTCTCTTCATAATCAATTCCCTGTCTTTGTATGAAATCTTTTCCGACCAAAGAGCCTTAAACCCATAATTTTTCCGCTGTCCAATAGTTTCTCGCAGAAGACCCAGCGATTCTTCAGGATTTGCACATCTTTTGGACGTTCGACCAACACCCAGGTATCATTTTTCTCTAAAGAATCCAATTCGTCTTTAAGAGCCTTCAACCACTCTTCTCTGTCAGGAGAGTGCAGCACTTCAATGTAGGAATTTGAATTCTTGTTTTCAGTGATCGATGATCTGGACATGTAGACAAAATCTCCGCTGGTCATCCACCATGGTTTCTTTGATTCACGTTTGTTTTTCCTTGTTGTCTCTTCTTTGACATCTTTTTCAGCTGGAACATCACTTCCTCCGGAGCTGGACACAGGTACAAATTCTTCAGCTTCACTCCATTCTTCCTTTTCATCGTCGTTGACTTCTTCTGAATTTTGTACTTCGGATGATGCATGTTTTTCAAATTAATTGTCAAGCTTGTAGGTATTGACGCGCACATCGCAGACAACTTCAGGCTTGAATCTCACATAGTGGCTCAGGACTATCTTCCTTTGTGTCGGAATCCAGACCCTGAATCCATCCCTGTCGTTCACGTATCCAACCAGATGTCCATGAACAGCTTTATCGTCAAACTTTGAGCGGACGTTCTTGTTGATGTGCACGTAGCATTCTGTTCCGAAAGTCTTCAAATGATTGAGACTTCAAACTGGTCGTCCATGCCACAATTCATAAGGAGACTTAGTTTCAATTAAAGACTTTCCAGTGCGATTCAGGTGTGTGGCAGTATTGCATGCTTCTGCCCACAGTCCTTTTGGCAACTTGCTTGGATTCAACATGAAACGCGCACACTCCACACTAGTTATATTTTCACGCTCCGCAACACCATTTTGCTGTGGTGTATACGGCGCAGTAATGCAGTGTTCTATGCCCCTGCTTGCTAGCAGTTCAGAGACCTTCTTATTGTCAAATTCTTTTTCTCAGTTCACACCTCAGCTGCTTGATAACATCTCCATTTGTCTTGCCTTCATTCAAAAACTGCTCCAAAACGGTGCATACTTCACTTTTCTGTTTCAAAAAGGAAATTCTACGATATTTGCTAAAGTCATCTTTAAAACACACGTAGTAGCGCGCCTTTTCGAGAGATTCAGTCGACATGGGTCCGTTTACATCGGCGTGGATTTCTTCACCAGTTACCATTGGTCAATTCATTCGTTTCTGGAATGGCAACCTATGCATTTTTTCCAGTGCACATCCATCGCAGAATTCTTCCTTGCCTTCGTCCACGTTAATGTTCATCTGCTTCAGGACGCTCTTTACATGTTGTTTATGGTGATGGCCAATCCTTTCATGGTAAACTTGCAATGTCTCCGATGATGTCATCGTATTCACTTGAACTTGTTGTGTCGGCTTCACAACGCGCATGTTCAATACATACAGACCATGACTAACATATCCTGTCATCATCTTTTTTTCAGTGACACTATCTTCGATGCTGACACTTCGATCATCAAGTCTCGTAGAAAAACCTTTTCTCGCAACTGATTTCACGGAAAATAAAAGGGCACTTGCTTCAGGAACATACAAAATGTTTTTCAGTACGGCATTCGACCAAGCATTATTCATACGTACTTGAATGTTCACACTTTCTTGTCCATGAGCCAGCATGTTTACACGTCGTTTCCGAGGGAAATCTTTTCAGGAACGGCAAAGTTCTCATACGATGTAAATACAGTTTATTCGAGGTGATGTGATTTGTGGCGCGACTGTCCCAGTACCACTTGTCGGCTTCAATAAAGTTAGCTACTGAGGCATCCATGACATGCGTCATAAACGCTACACTTGCATCAGACTGACTTCTGTTTCCACCAGCGCCATCTGTCTTCTCCGGACACTCTGCTGCCCAATGACCCAACTGCTTACATTTGTGACATGGAAACTTCTGTTTTGCTCGTTGAACGTTCTTCTTTGATTTTTCCCCGGTGTCACTTCTATGACAAGACTTCTTGTTAGGACCACCGCGTGCAACAAACGCACGACATTCCCTTGATCACACAATTCAATCGCGCACAATTTTTCAATCAAAAAGATTCACAGTTTGATTTTCCGACGAAATCGTGTCCCACAAGTCTTTAAAATTGTCATATTCTTTTACCAGCGTAGATAAGATACGACCATTCAGAATTCTCTCTGACAAAGTATTTTCATTATTCTTAGTCAATTCATTATTCAAATCCACGAACAACTTCTGCAGTTTCGCGACATGCGTACTGATGTCTTCTTTGTCGTCACGCGTCATGCGGAAAAATGACTCGATCAGCATATTCAGCCGTTGCGTACTGCTGCGTTCAAACGGCGCACTCAGTTTTGTCCAAATCTCTGCAGCACTGGTGCTTCAAGCTTATCCATTTGTATTTTGTAGTCACTCCCGGTAGCCATATTTGCTGTTTACACACAAGTTTCCAGTTCAAACGTATATAAAAAATTCAGCACGTTTTCTTCGGACGTTCAATTTCGGCCTCACTCACTAGAGAATACGATTCACACGTGGCCTGGGCCCATAACCTATTAATTTTGTTTTGTATAAACGTTATTTATTACTAATCTTAAATATACAAGTAACAGAATTCACACACGTCTGCATCAAAACAATTCCGATCACGCACTGGCATGCATTGCCTCTACAGATGACTCGCCCTTCTCTCAGTTGAAAGAGTTCACTGAAACATATACAGATGGCGTTGCTGTCTGCATTTATCTTTTCATACTAACAGTTTTCAACCAACTTTAAGAATTATACTACATACAGAGCTTCAAAATAAATACGACGCGAAATTTCTTAAAACATAACATGTAACTTATTGCAGTCGACACCGGTTACATTAAACTCGAACATGGTGAGCTTTTGGTTACAGTATAACAGACCTGCACAACTCCTGCTCCCGCGGGCATTCTGCACTTGCGAGCCGGTCGTCTGCCCGTGGCAGCGCCGAAAGTGCAAGTAGTGGAGAGTAGGAAGCTTTGCCAAATGGAATATTAATAACGCATTTATTACTAATTTATTACAAAAAAATAAATTTATTACTCTTGCCATTTTTGAAAGACATGTGATTGTGCTGGCGTGACTGTCAAGCTCGCACAACCATTTTTAAAAAATTAGCAAAATCGATTCACACTAATAAAATATTTAGTACTCATTTATTACTAATTTGTTACCCGAAAATTAACTTAATTACTCTCCCCGTTTATGAAAAATAAGTTGTTAAACACATCGTAGATATGCAACCCGCATGACACCACGCCAAAATTACAAATACGATTATAGAGAGAACCGACGATCACAATCGAACGAAACCAAAAACATTATTAAATACATATTATATACTACTTTATTACTAAAAAAACTTAATAGTTGCCGTTTCTGGAAAAAATATTGTTAAAATCTGAATCATAGTTATTCAACTATCCCTGAAATTCAAATACGAATATAGAGAGAATCAACGAGCACAATCAAAGCAAACCAAGCTCATAAATAAATCCACATTACATACTAATATATTACTCTAAACGAACATTTATTACCGTTGTCGTTAATGAAAAACAAATTGTGAAAAACTGAAACATATTCAACCATTCCAGAAATTCAAATACAAATATAGAGAGAACCAACAAGCACAATCAAACCAAACAAAACGCGCGTGTGGGGGAGCGAAAGCGCGTGTGGGGGCGCGAACGCGCTTGTGGACACATGAACGCGCCTGTGGGGACGCGAACGCGCGTGTGAGGGAGCGAACGCGCGTTTGGGGGCACGAAAGCGCGTGTGGGGCCGCGAACGCGCGTGTGGAGGCGCGAACGCGCGTGTGGGGGCGCGAACGCGCGGGTGGGGGCGCGAACGCGCGTGTGAGGGAGCGAACGCGCGTTTGGGGGCACGAAAGCGCGTGTGGGGCCGCGAACGCGCGTGTGGAGGCGCGAACGCGCGTTTGGGGGTGCGAACGCTCTTGTGGGGCACGGACGCGCGTGTGGGGGAGCGAACGCGCGTGTGGGGGTGCGAACGCTCTTGTGGGGCACGAACGCGCGTGTGGGGGAGCGAACGTGCGTGTGGGGACATGATCGCGCGTGTGGGGTGCGATCGCTCGTGTGGGGGCGCAAACGCGCGTGTGGGGGAGCGAACGCGCGTGTGGGGGAGCGAACGCGAGCGCGCGAATGCGACACCATTTCCATTGAAAATACCGGTATAATACTGGTATAACCTTTATGGACGTCCATACCGGTATAGACGTCCTTTAAAGGTATTTACCGGTATAGAAGAATAAAGGTATTTTATACCGGTATGAAAAATTACCGGTATTTTTACTGGTATTCAATACCTTTTCGGGCCCTTGCTGTGGTGCCGGGCCGGCGCCTCTTTATAGCTCGCTGAGGTCCGCGGCCCGCCGGCTAGCCGTGGCGTAGGGGCGGTGGCGTGTCCCTACGGCTTTCTGGAGTGTAACGGCCGCGCGCGCCCTGCCCGGGCAAGCCCACCATGGTTGCCTTTCCCTCCGACCGAGGGCGCCGGCTGTCTGCGGATGTCACTCGGCGGCGGGTCTTTTAACTACGCGCGGGCGTCCACGACCTTGTTCTCTATGGACAATATACTCAAGTCCACCAACCTCTCTTGTCCCATCGAGTTTCGAAGGTAATTTTTGATCTTTAGTTTCGGGAATGATCGCTCTGCCGTTGCAACTGTCACGGGAATTGTCAAGAAAAGTAAAAGTACGGAACACACATCCGGTTGTTCTCAACTGTAATGAACAAGCAAAAAAAGACCTCAAATGGGGGCCCCTTGTGGTCGGGGGCCTCACCGCACTGCGTCCACTGGACCGGCGGTAGTTACACCACTATCGGTGTCTCTGTTTCCATCGCTTTGAAAGATTGCAACTAAATGTCCTGATTTTCTTGCGAATTTCCTCCTCAGATGATTTCGACACTTTGTCAAGTCCCAATCGTGATATAATATAACTAAACAAGTTATTTTTATTTTCATGTTATTTTTATTTTCATAATGTGTGACATGATGAACGCCAACTTCTCTACGCACGAGCTCGAACAGTTCTCTTCGAGTGATAGCGCCGCTCGAGAGTGCAGTTCCTACAAAAGAAGAGCATATCTCACAAAGTTGCAGTTAGGTGCACGAAATATTGTACCAAGGCAAAGACGAGATACGTGGTAACGAGTCAGTACAATTTTGAACGCGAACATAAATGAGATTTTTTGTAGAGCTACACGAAATTTGAACCATGTAAAATCCATCTGCATAAAACAGCGTTAAAATAATTTTTTTATCAGTATAATTTCGGAAAATACCTTCAATAATTCCTGTTACCAGAGAGAGACATACCTGTGTTAGAGTGTTCCATGTCGTCACAGTCGAATTTCAGCTTGCAGCGATCAGTACAGACACTTATTCACAAGCTTGCTGAATCGCGACTGGAGATAGCACGGGCGGAGGCCCGCCGACGGCTGACTTCTGGACGTTGCTACATCGTACCCATTGGTATCAGTGTGTTCAAAAACACATTTTCGTGTGCTCTGGTTTATGTACTTCGAAGTAATGGAAGTTTATGTACTTCGATTTCAGCCTTCTTCAAGAAAGTTGATTTTTGCATTTTTGTCCAGCTAGCGACGCGAATCAGTGTGGTCCTTGCACGGGACCCGTACGTCCTCCAAAAGAAATACACTTAGAAAGCCCTGACAGACCGCCTGTTATGACGCTAGATAGCTTCGGACAGCCAACACCCAGCCCACGAAGTGCACCCTCTGCAAGCCTTGAGCCCAAATTCGACCCGCGCACGCCGCACTGCTCTACCGGTGCGCCAGCGAGGACGCCGCACCACTAGACCGCCCCCAGTCTCCGACCACACCTCGCGAACCGCGCCTACGTAGCACGCGACGCCCAGGCGACGCCCAGACCCCTGCATATCTAGATTTTATGGCGCCAAGAAGAGAGAATTCGTCCGCGCCCCGTCGGTGATTCGATATCCCTGCTGCCAGGCGATGCCGAGTGGGAAGAAAGTGGCTATGGTAAGCCAGCTGACACCGACATGAATGCTCTCGACAATCTTGTCACAACTCGATTGCGCGCTCGCTCTCTCATTACTCTCTCTCCTTTTCATTTCTATACCTTCAGTAGTATATAGTGATCTTCGACATGGAAACTTACTAATTAAATTTATATTTCGCAATTACTATGATTGGATTTCTTCCCACTTCATAACCCCTTCCTTCTGGTCACTCTCATCATTTTCCCCCTGACAACCTCTCCTACGTCTATTACGCTCAGTAGTCAGCATTTGCGTAGGAGGGGACGTCACATCTGGTGGCAGCGGTAGGATATTTGGCCTCTCTTCTAAATCTGAATGCGGACTTTCTTGCTGGTTCCGCTTGGATCGTGCGATGATGAAATATTTTACATGGCGAAATAATTGATAATAATTCATGTTTGTTTATGTTGGTTCATCACAGTGAAACCCAATTTCTTTCTGAAGACATTCTAAGATCTGTTGAGTGCTACGACGAAAATTGGAACAGACTCAAGCTTCTCTGGAAAGAATAAAACTGAAGGTCTGTGCAATACCGTCAATACTTCTACACTGCCCTAAGAATTTATCATCGCACTCGGCTGCAAGAGAAAGTGGTGAAGAAAGACATGAAGGGGTGGAAAAGAGGGATTTGGAACTTGAAGTTCACAGTGCGGGGCAACAGAGCGGGGCCTTTCTGACGCTATTGAAGTCACGCCGGGAATCAGACAAGGATGCCGTCTAAGCGGCGCCCTCTTTAACTTAATCGTGTATGCGGCCGTTCGCATTGCAGGAGAGGGGGCGGCGGGCCCCTCGCCGGTGCTTGCATACGCCACACCTCTCGCTTCTCGCCCGCTCCCCTCAAGAACTGCAGGTAACGCAATGCGCGCTCGCCAGGACGAATGCCAAGTTAAAAGCCCGCCAAATTGTCAACTTGGAAAACAGAAAAGGGGCGGTAGTGGGGCGGTAGTGACAGCGAAAGGCCAGCTGCTCAGGCCCCTTGGCCCTACCGATGCCACAAGTTACCTCGGTAGACAGGTTGTGTTCAACCCGGTTGAGGTCATGAGTGGGCTTGCTGGGCGTGACGCCATAGCTCGGATGATAGCGGAGTCATTGCTCTACGACTGGCAGAATCTTGATGCACTTCTCCAACTCGTCCTCTCGGCGACGTTGTTCTCGTTCTGTATGGGCTCAACTTCACGCCATGGATGGTACGCAATGAGCATGTACAAAACAATATCTACACACCAACACGACCGCAGCAGGAATAAGAAGGGGCCCCGCGGCACGCACCATCGGCGCTGCTAAATGCATGCGTTGCATCAATTTTGAGGCGGCTGCGAAGCTGTGCCTCAAGGTGCACTTGCAGCGATGGCAAACAGGCCGAGTTGCACATGAGAATTCCTGTTTGTAAATTCTTGTTCGCGGCCCGGATTAACATCGCCCCGGCCCTGAATCACTGCTCTGGGAACAGCAACAAAGCGTACCTCAGGGGGTGCATGCGCACGGATGGCCACCCCGAAGTAAAGAATATGGGTCATGTCATCTCCTAACGCAGGAGCCACCCGTCGCTATGAATGCAGACACAACATCCACAACAGCCACTTTCACAAAGAAGCAGCCGTAGAGCGCGGATGGCAAGTACTTCGGGAGAACCAGACTGTGTGTGAACCGAGCCGGCCAGATCTAGTCCTCGTGCTCGGTAAATCTGCAACTATAGTAAAAGTCGCGGTGACATCACAAGGCAAGATAGGGAGGAAACACGCTGAAAAAGAAAAATAGGAACCAATCCGCTCCTTCCTGCCAGGCTGCGGGTATGCCTCCACGGAAGTGCTTCCGCTGGTGGTGGACGCCCTCGGCGAGTGGAGTACGGAGAGCCACGCCGCGCTCCGAAAGTTGCATCGGGCCCTAAACTCAAGGCTCTGAGAGAACGCATTATAGCGGAAGCCATTTCCGGGAGCGAGGCCTGCTTCTACTCGCACCTCGCCCCGCAGGAGTACAGCTAAATTTTTCTAGGGTGGCCGATGGGATTCGCGAGTAGAAGGGGAAGCTGAAAGTAGTGGGGAGGGAGCCAGGAGGCGGCGCTCGTTCGCGCCTGGCTCGTCTACCCATACCAAAAACATTAGTCTACATGCTAGCGAACGGTCTCGGAAATTAATTTGCGGTAGTGTCTTCACTTGGTAATGGAGGAACACCAAATTCACGGGCTCTGTCCTCATCATCCATATGTTTTCCACTGTCACTGATAACCATTTCCTCACTATCATAAGTAGTGTCACTATCACTGTCTTTACTATCGTTCGCGTCTTTACCTGTAAAAATAACGATTTCTTGATACTGTGCATTAAATCATTGTGCGGCAAATCACACTCTCATTGAAACAATCGAGAGCAGATTCCACATCCTTTCTCTTCTTCTGTTTATTAGAAGAAAAAGAACACGATTCTTCCGATTGAATAGAATTAATTTCCTTATTAATTTTGCAAATAGATATTTTCGAAACACCCGAAGCAGCAATTATTCCCTTAAGAACTGCTTTGATATTTTCAGTACCTTCTTTTGAGTCTCTTCATAAATTGTTGTTTGCATTTTGGCGACGACATTACGCGTCTGACTGTGAAGTACGTCCTTATGCAAGTTGCTCTGAACAGGACGCATTGCAATGATCACAACAAAATAATAATCACTTATACAGAACTTCATACAAATAGCTTACTCTGTTAGGGAAATGCAACTGAAAATTGCCACTTTGAGGAGACGAATAGTCAGGGTCAATGTTTACTCAACTGGAGTAGGGCTGTCAACACGTCCTGGGAAGGGACGCGCTCCCCCCCGCCAAAAGCGATAGGTTTAAGGAATGGACTCTTCCGGCAGCCCTGGGCCCTGTGTGCCCAAATTGTGTTAAACATAGACACTTTTTATTTTCTTTAAAATTTTTTCTTAAAAACCGCACAACGTTTTTTGATTAAATTGAGACTGAGATAGCATAAAGGAAGCTTAAGAGAATGGTGCAGGTTTCATTAAAATGCCTGATTTTGCAAAACTTTTAAAACATTTTGGCGTCTTTCTACAACTACAATTGTGAAGATACGATTATTTTTCTTAACGAAATATCCTCATCAAAAACAAATCTTCAAATAAGGTCCTGTTAAATGTTTTGAAAATATGAGTAGTTTTTATATAATTTCCTGACAAACATAATAGCCCGCTCGGAATTGACTGCGCTTCGTTTTCATCGTTTTCTTACAACTACTACTTTAAAAATACAATTTTTTCTCAATTAAATGTATTTATTAAAACTGCATCTTCAAATAAGATCAGACTTAATTTTTTTTTAAATACGAGTAGTTTTTGTATAATTTTGTGACAAACATAATAGCCCGCTGTAAATTTACTGCGCTTCAGACAGCGGTTGTGCGGGGTGCGTCGTAAATTAGAATTTGCTAATTTGTATATTATTTCTTTGTTCGGTTCTAACATTCGACCTTTTGTTGTACATTTACTTATTAATATTTTATAAATTGTTTATTTTGAAATATTTGAAATAAAAAGTAAAAAAAATAATAGCTCTCAGAATAGCGACAATGCAGGGTCTGCAACAATGGAATTCCGTGTGCGCTCGCAAATATCTGTGAATTACGTGTCATTGTTGCGACCTGGTGGAGCTGTATGAAAAGGAGTTATAATTGTCTAATTTATGTTGATATTTACATGAAAAAATTTAGTTTTCGCACCAAATGCTGTACCATTTGTAGTGAGTAGAGTATTTGTTGCATGATTTTAGAATACTCTTCTCTAATCGTGGCTATATGGAATGCATTTCTATATTGTCCAGGGTATCGGTCTTCTTTTTCCAATACAGGTTTACAGAACTTTTGTATTTTATTTTTGTGTAGTTGTAGATTTCGCGTAGTTCTGACAACACTGCGATTTAAATAGTGAGTTGATCGCTTCTTGGTTGAATTGGATGTTTTCAAATGGGATGTTGGATGTTAGTACGCATAAAGTGCAATATTTCAGTACTACGTAGCTATTTCCAATAACGCGGGAAAGTATGTGCTGTTGTAGCACTAAGTTTAAAATTGCACATACTAAACACAATGTTGCGCGAAAACTATTAGTTTTTTTAATAAAATGTACATGACCTTAATGCAATAACTCACTTTGTAGAACAAATTCTATTTGAAAGAAAAATGTCTATCTTTCATTTTGTAGTTGTACGAAGAGACCGAAGAAAATTTAAACTTTTGCAATTTTCCAAAATTCAGAAAATCGTGAAAACCAACGGACCAATGCCATCGTAATAAGTATATTTTACTCTATTCTTAAAGGAAATTTAAAGAAATAATGTGGAGCCGTTTTTGAGAAAATTTTGAAAATGTCCGGGGGGCTTCATGTAAAGTACTCTCAGATTTTTTTTTATTCTTGCTTGGCCTGAGGCCCTCAGCAGCCGTGAACGACTGGTACAGTAGTTGATTTTATTTTATACAGCAAGTTTGCAAGATATTTTCTTTTATCGTGATTCTTATATCTTATCTACAGAGCGTCCAAGCATTTGAATGCAGTACGGAGCCTTATGGAGTATTGTCCTCTCTTTCTATCCAATACAATTTTACATAAGACTCTCTCTTTCTATCGCAAGCGGTGTTGCCAATTCACAAGACTCGGTGTTATTCAGTTCGTCCATCCTGTTCCACGCGCAAATATTTAACATGTTTACTGAACGATAGCTTCAGTTGTGTTGACCTTAGACCACTGAGTTTTTTACCAGTTATTCTCAGAACTCTTATGAATATTGTGGTTATTTTGTAATTGAGTTTAATGGTTTAGTTTCGAAGGAATTAATTATAAATTATAGCCAAGTGTTTATTTCTACATTTTGATGTCTTTAAATTTTCACCGTGCGAGAAACTTTTTTAATATTGAAGAAAACCCCAAACTTCCAGCGGATGAAATGACACGGGAAGTCCAAATTTTCATATGAGGCCAACCACGTTTCTGTATGAATCATGGTTTTTGAGTTAGACGGTGATAATGGCCATGTTTTAGTGCGCTCGGAACGAACAGCTCATGTCCTTCGGAGGTCGTCAACACGTCTTAGCGATTCGTAACAGGCGATGGGGAAAGGAAAAATAGAGTATTTATTTTTGAATTTCACTCATTACGAAAAGTGAAATACAAATGAACCTATCTAAAAAATGAATTAGAAATTTTACAATTGAGGAGCGGTCATGCAAAAATAAACATGTTTATCGGGAAAAAATATTTTTAGTTCTTTATAATTTCTATAGAGGTCAAAAAGGGCTATATTAGCTACAGAAATTGTTGTAGTAGATTTGTCTGTTTGGAGAAATAAAATATTTGTATACAACCTGCAGTAAAATAATTTATCCCAATCAAATATGATAATAGTAGCCCTATTTTATGCAAAAATCCAACATGTCCACAGGTGCTTCGGCCAAAAGCAAAAGTGTCAATATTTTCCAAGCATAAGCAACTTTTACCTGGAATATCGTCATAATTATAAATAACTGATTTGATAGCCGTATTTGTAGACATTTGTAACAATACTGGTAAGCAGCAGAGCATATTATATTGCTTGAAAACGCGATAACTTGTAAACAACCAGTTTTTCTCTATTTCTGAAAAATCTGATTTAGCATGTTATTTGTATAAACGCTCCACAACAACAGTGTTTATTCCAAAGGCATTCAACCAGTAATTATGTCTTAAAATGTGCTTTCAAATGCAAAGATGTGGCGAATTTGTAGCAATGTTGTGAATTTAATGCAATTGGCAGAGAGACGCGAGATGTTAATGAAATGAATGCATCTGCAAGCTTCTTTTAAATTCTCTATCCCTGTGACGCGTGATTTAATGGTGGCTGCGGGTCAATGAAGGAGAAGGGTTTCAGCTATCCACGCAGAATTCGACTTTGGGGTCGCTGCTCTCTCAAGGCGAAGGCCGTAGGGAAATTCCCTCTCTCCCGACCCTCTGAGCGTGGGAAGGTAGCATGCTTCTATCCATGCGTCTCCATACCCCGCGTTGAAAAGCATATCCCTTCGACCAGATACTCATTGTTTAAGGCCATGCGAGGCTATCAGAAAGTCATAATACTGGGTTATGACGTACTGTGCGTCGAAAGAGTCGCAAGCAGACCCAATATGGCCAGTAAGATGTGTATTTTTCAACTCGGAAGCTGTCATTGAAGAGTTTAAATATTCATTAATTGGTAATTTCTTCCATAAATGCTCTGAGTTAATGTATATGGATAATTATAATAAAGTCATATAATTTACTACTTTCAGGACAGACACGTCAATATCGTAAGTGTAAAATATGGATAACCTTGCATAAAACGGAAACCACCCTAAACCAGAAATATTTTGTGTTGCCGTCGATTCCGGCTTAGACAGATTTTACTGTAATATTAAGCCATCTATTTAAAATGTATTGAAGTGATTTTCGTTCAAGTGATTTGCTTACTTTATCCAGGCTTGTGAGCGGTACGTAAAGTTCTGAAAAAATGTTGAGTCCCCTTGTCGCAATACACTCTTGCTTATTAATACAAAGGTAGGAAAAATAACTTTGTCGTCTGTCACCTTGACTCACAGACGACTGGCGAAACCGTGAGATGTCGATGTGAGTCGTCAGTGGGAAGACAGCTACCCTTCCGTGCGACATCCATTTTTAACACCCTACATGGCATACGAGTACGGCCGCAGGACAGGCAGCGCGTGGAGGTTTCCGCACTTCGACAGGCAGCAATTCTGAATACTAATTGTCACACAACCACTACTTACAATGCTTCATTGCATATTGAAATTAATATTTATGGATTTCGAATGGTTTTGAACAAGTCTGTAAATTTCCATATCAATCTGCGTATTTATCATGGCAAGTATTGCGCGTAAGCGCTGAGCGAGAAATGGCAATGCTGTCCTCCATTAGCCGTGTACTGCAATCAAATGCTTGGACGCTCTCTCTCTCTCTCTCTCTCTCTCTCTCTATATATATATATATATATATATATATATATATATATATATATACTTACACTTTATAGGTTTCATGGGTGCACATATCATAAATTTTGTGATTGTTTATTTGGGGCACAGGGGTTCTTTGAGGGGGATACTTTAATCATCATTATCTGAGTTCAAAGAATCTATCATCACATAAACAGGATTTATTAAGAAAAAAATCGTCACATTAATAACATAATTTACATCATTGACCTGGTCGCAAATCCTTACTGAATACAGATTAAATGGTTTACACTATACATCTCCGACTATTCCTATCATCTTTACATTTATTATTTCCATTTATATAACCTCCATTTCTCTGAAAACTATATGCCATTCGTGAACCACTACAGACACTGTTGCTCTCCTTACTACTCAGTGAGCACCCTGAACCTGCATTTTATATTCGATTACCCGTCTATTCTTGTTCATAATTATTGTTACTTATCTGCCTTCCACTACCGTCGTCTTCTACGCGGCGCGACCGCGTGCCCCGACCTTGGCGCCAACGATGTTCTGCCTGCCCACGTGTCGCCGGCGGCCCGTTCTCGTACACCGGCGTTGCGTCACAACAATCACCTTCTCCACACGACAAATTTACTGTCTCAGCTCACACGGCTCCACCATGCAATCCCAGCATCCGCACAGCTACACCGACTACCACTGAACAGCATCGCCCACGTGTCCGTGCAATATTCTCTTCTCTTGTCAAATTTCGAGATTATTCCTTCCAAACACGTTTTCCACAATCCTTACTCGCAATCATCATTAAGTCTATCACAATTCTCCTTCCTTTAACACCAGCCGTCCCGATTATTCTCGATTTATCCGTACATAACCACCTCGCTCTCTTGTCGCCATCACGCCTCTCTCCTCACTGCTCGCTGCTCCACTCCCAACTAACGCTTCCGCGCGGTCCGACCGACCAATCCCCCACCTTCCGGGCGCTCGTTCACGGCTCGGCCCGATTCGTTCCGCAACGATTCATCAACCTGCGCGCTACTTTTGAACGTTGTGGAGCGCCTAATTTACATTTTGACCAATACGGTCAAAAAAATATATATATATATATAATCTATATTTATCTATATAATCTATATTATATATATCGTGATTATATAGTATACGGGAAAGTAACTAGTGGTGCTACAGAATGGCACAGACTTTCCCGTATTAGTTTTCTATTTCCTTGGGTTTTCGCTAGCTGTATGGAATTGCCACATACTCTTTCTTGCCAGCTGCCACCTATCACCGCGAAAAGTACATATTTTTGTATACCAGTAACATAAACAACCCTTTTACATTAACAAAATCGTTCATAGTATGGGATATTATTGCACGAATCATTACGTCATTTCTGCACGAAATATGAGCCATCACTAACGTAATAGTTACGCCCCTATATATTTTCAGTTATGGAGTTTAAAGAAGGCAGTGGTATCATATAAATAGATTGCAGTGTTCGCAGTAAAATCAAATACGTTATGAAAAAACTTTCTTTTAAAAATTGATTTATTAATTTATTACTCCTTTAAAATTATATTTTGTTTTTATTTGGTAATATAACAAGAACAACATAATAAGATCAACAAAAAACATCAAATTAATTCTTGTGAACATGTACATTAAGTGTACAATTTGATAAATTGGTCAGTGACACTCCAGAACATGCATTTATATCTAAAATGCTTATTTTTTCTTTGCTTTCTGCACTAACCAATATCTTGTTAGCTATTTGAATCTTGTTATTCACCGATTCTTCGATGTATGACTCGGCTACACTTGTAGTCCGCCGTCCTCCATGACGTTAAAGTGTAGTGGTATCACCGCAATTATCTGCGAGAAAAGGCCGCGGATGTTCTCCTAAACGAATGACAAGAGTACTTTTCTGCATTTGGTAATTTTAAAAAAATTGCTATATTTTTTGTGTTTTCGCTAATATATTGTGCTAAAATAATGAATGATTTATTTTATCTAATTTAATTTTAATTTTATTTTAATTCGCTAGCTCAGTTTGTGGGTTCTATACGATGACATACCTGCACGCTTACCTGCTTCCTGGTTGTCACCGGATTGCCCTCTATACAGAGAAGCCTGGAAGTCTGAAATTATTTATATTCCGAAGGAATTACATATAACGTGGCACAACAATAATTTTTTTATTAAAAATTGAATTTGGGATTAACAATATAAATTCTCTTGATTGATTGCATGCATTAGGTTCACGGTACCGAATTGTCTGGCATTGTGAAACGATGGCCCCGCAGTTCGTAGCCCCTTGGCTTCCGTGCCGAAAATCCCTCTTCGCGCCGGTCGTCGCCGAAGTCGTCTGCTTCTTTCTTGCTGACTCATTTCTTGCACTATTGTTCCACAATCTATCCTCCCTATTCACGTCTATGTCCTTCTTAAATAATTCAGATTACATTCGCGCCGCTACCACCACGATGCCAGTCAACCACCAACTCTCTAGTCCAGCGCCCCCTCCTGCCCGTCAACAACCTTCGTTACCTAGTAACCATGACCGTCCAGATTCAAGCGCGGCGTTTGTTTTGTAATCTTTTGTATATTACAGCTCCGTCCGTCCAGATTAAGGCGCGGCGTTTGTTCTGTAATATTTTGTATATTACAATATTGATACCAATTGGATTGCAGCTGCATTTGCCATGATTGTAAAACAAAAAAGCTTTTTGTATTTAACATGTAAGGGTCTTAAGAAAATGTATTTTTTACAGACTTCAACATAAATAAATTCTTCACTGGATACGATAGTAAATATTCCGGGCTTGTCATTTTTTGTCACTTTAATGTTCACTATCAAAACAGAACCTTCTCCTTTCACATCGTTGATGAACAAATTGTACAATTCGACACTTCTACAAGCACCAAATATGCCAAAAATAGCAACAACCTTAAAATCATACCAGTTATTAATACAATGCACCAGTTAATAAATAAAAATTAACTATTATTGCCACTGTCATTATTATACTTTCATTAAAAGAAAAGTTTCATCATCAGCTTTTGTAAGAAGTGATTACATCTTGTTGGGAAAATACCATTGCCTTTATAGGTTGATATCCCACATTTACTTGTTTTATAAGTAAACTTACTTTATGAAAAGTTCCAATATCAATATTCTCTTTGATCTTTAGCATTTCCTTTAATTTTGAATAAGTGCACCATAGTGTCGACGCTTTACATGCTGTGGACTTAATGTTTAAAGAAGCATGCATTAAATTAACAAACGTCTTTATTCTAGCAAGTGCATTATACTAACTTAACCAAACTGCCCTGATAGATACGAAAGAACAGCAGCTTTGCATAATAAATTTGCATATTTTTTATCCATCCATTTCCTTAACTTCAAGTACTCTTTCTCATAAAGTTTGCAAGACTTTTTCGGTATCATAGCATTTTTTGCTTTTGCAGCTACTTCCACAATTTCTCTAGACAAATCCATTATGTTTGAACCGCAACTTTCAAACAAATTGCCATTTGTAAACAAATTAGTTGCTTAGGTAGCATTCATGACGTCAAAACATGAATTTGAAATCTACTACAATAACGAATTACAACTTAACACAATTAATTTCGCTTCCTTAAATCCTTATAATACTGTTATACAAGAAATAGTGTATGAAACTTGTTTATAATATTACTGTTTTGCACTCATAAGAAGAAATTACAGAACTCTTTCTAACGTCGTTCATTCGTTCTTCTTATTCGTGCAAAAAAGGACAACGTTATAAAGTAATTGCATAATATGCGGAACTCCTGCTTTGATGGAGTATGGTGTTGAGAGTGCACCAGGAAGTCGCACTGAAAAAGTGCGTTCACTAAGAAAATCTTCTATTATGTGTGCGAGATATTGGGGAGTGCCAATGTTCCGGAGTTTGAATATCAGTCCTGAGTGCCATACTGTATCAAAAGCTTTTGCGATGTTAAGGAATACTGCAACTGTATGCTTATGATCATGAAAACCTTCGATAATGTCCTCTGTCAATCGCAATATTTGGTGGTATGTTGAAAGCTGAGGTTGAAACCCAAACTGATGAGGTGGTATTATATTTAATGTGGCGAGATGATTATTTAGTCTAGTGAGGATGCATTTTTCAAGTAATTTTCCCATGGAGGATAGCAGACTAATTGGGCGGTAGCTTCCTGGGTCATCATTTCGTTTTCCTGGTTTGGGGATGGGGATTATATGTGCGTATTTCCATGTGTGGGGGAAGTATGACATTCTCAGGGCTGCATTAAATATTGCTGTGATGTGTACAATGACTTTTAGAGGAAGACGTTTGAGTAAGTACGCTGAGATTTGGTCGAAACCGTTTGATACTTTGAGGGCTGACAGAGAAATATATTTAATGATTTCTAACGGAGAAATGAATTTTGGACATTCTGGTACTGTGATTGTTGGCCTTAAGTTTTCTTCTGAGATGAAATTGTCATGTTCAGAATTGTTGGTGAGGTGGGGTGTGAATGATGTGGCAAATTATTTTCCTAACAATTCACATTTTTCAGATGGTGAAGATACTGTACCCGATAAAGTGGTGAGGGAATGTATTTTGATAGGCTTATTCAGGATACGCCGTGTTATGTGCCATAAGGAGTGGTCTGTAGATTTTGCCGTTTGTGTTTGGAAATGTAACTTCTGAGCATTAGCGATGGCTAAACGTTTTCTCACAATTTTGGTGAGTAGGTTCAGGTACGATTTTAGGAACGGAGATCTGTGTTTCTGCCACTGATTTCTTATATATCGTTGGATCAATTTTTGTAGTATGGGTGCGAGTGGAGAGTTAGGTCTTGTTGATGGGGCAGTTAAATCTAACGTGACTAATATGGTGTGAGTAAGTACATTGATTGCTTGGTCTATTTCTTGTGTGGTTTTTAGTGTTGCTAGTGGAGGTAGGAGTTGTGTGACAAGGAGTTAATAATATGGCCAGTTCACCTTTTGGAGATTATAAGAGTGGGTGGGACGGATTTTGATTTTGAAGAAAGTTTTTCAAAATCGCGACGCTTCGAGTGGAACCAGATTGACGGGGGAATATTCATTTTGGAAGAAATAGTACCTATGGGTTAGGCGCTAGTGTTGTTCAGACACCGGACGGACGGACGAACGTTTTTCTTCCAGTTGGTTTTTCGATGTGAAGAACGCACAAAACAGGGATTCTGGCTACACCACGTGTTAGGGGATATTTTTTCTTAATTTAGAAACTGATTTTATCCACTTTTTCGTGATCAAGGCCCGGCAATTAATTTTTTTCTGCCAAAAATTCGCCGTTTTTTCGCGCAGCATTAAATAACTTTCCCTATACTACGTATATTATTCCGTATATACTTACGTATACGGGAAAGTAAAAACTCATAAAAAAAATAATGTTTTTCAAATAGATAACTAGCAAATGCTAACTAATTTCTTGTGTTGTCATCTTTTGAGTATTCCAGATTTAATTGTTATAGCTCTGGATTAATACAGAGGAAAACATACTATAGAAATATAAAATATATTGTTATGTATTTATAGCTTTTAAACTTTGTACAATGGATACACTAAATCATCAAAAGTATCCGGACACGTAGCTGAAAATGACTTACAAATTCATTGCGCCTTCCATCGGTAAGGCTGGAATTCAATAGGGTGTTAGCCCACCCTTAGCCTCGATGACAGCTTCCACTCTCGCAGGCATACTTTCATTCAGGTACTGGAAGATTTTTTGGGGAATGGCAGGCCATTCTTCACGTAGTGCTGCACTGAGGAGAGGTATTGATGTAGGTCGGTGAGACCGACGTCCCAAAGAACATCCCGACCAGAACATCCAAAAGGTGTTCGATGGGGTTCAAATCAGAACTCTGTGCATGCCAGTCCATTACCATGGCATTGTCGTGTAAGCACTCTGCCACTGGCTGTGCAGTATGAACAGGTGCTCGATCGTGTTGAAGGATGCAATTACCATCCCCGAATCAGTCTTCAACAGTGGGAAGCAAGGTGTTTAAATCATCAACGTAAGCCTGTGCCGTGATTTTGCCACGCAAAACACCAAAGGGTGCAAGCCCCCTCCATCAGAAACACGACTACACCATAACACCACCGCCTTCGTGGCCGGATACTTTTGATCACATTCTCTCTAAAATACTCATTCAATAATTACAATCACATGAACACATTTACTTTCAATATAAAATATCAACACAAAAAAGTCAAATTCCCTGATATAAAAAAGCCACTGCAAGTAGACTCACTGGTCTGGGGTAATATTTGGGGATTCATTCCCATGAACATGATCACTCTTATAGTTCTGACAAATGAAAGGAAAGACTTACAAGGGTCTCTTCCCGTGGAAACTGTGCAAATCGTAATAGATACCCACGAGGGACCACACTTCTGAATTCTGAGGAATTATCACCTAACTAAAACCACAAAGGAGTCAATACAAGCCATGATCAGAAATGAAAGTTGAACGAAACGTTCCCTCAAAATAATACATTCATTTCCACACCACCTATAAGGTAGAAACTTTTGCTCGGTGCACTTTTGCTTTCCTGTGTAAGTACGCATATACGGAGTAATATACGTAGTATAGGGGAACATGTGTAATGTTGCGGAAAATCAATTTCGAGATTTTAACGGAAATACACGTTTTGAGGTCCCCTGATACCGAAAATGTGTTTTTTTTTAAACGTCCGTCAGTCCGTTCGTCTGTCTGTCAGTCCGCTTGTGAACTACACTAGCGCATAAACCATACGTGCGCCGCGATTTTGAAATACTTTCTTCAAAATTTGGCGGTACTTTACATTTTCATTTTTACGTTTCGTACATTTTCAAAATTTTCTTCGTACATTTACCTCGTACATTTTCGAGGTAATTTACTCGTACATTTTCAAAATTTACCAAAATTTACCTCAAATTTACCTCAAAATTTACCTCGTACATTTTCAAAATTTTCTCAAAAACGGCTCCACGTTTTTTCTTTAAATTTCTTGTAAGTATGAAGTAAAATACACTTATATAGGTGGCATTGGTCTCTTTTTCACGGTCAACTCTTAATTTTCGAAAATTGCAAAAAAATCGAATTTATTTGGCGTCTTCCTACAACTATAAAATTGAAGATAGAGATTTTTCCTCCAAATAAATTTGTTCTCCAAAGTGACTTCTATCATTAAGGTCATGTACATTTTTTTGAACAGTTTAGTAATTTTCGCGCAATATTGCGTGCAATATTTGCAATTTAAAAAAATTACAAAGCCAAATTTTCTCAAAAGCGGTTTCAATTTTTTTCTTGAAGCTTTTGGTAGGGATAGTACTAAATGTGATCTACGAAATGACATAAGAGCCACATTGCTCTATTCTTTTGTTTTTCCGAAACTTACAAATATTTTTTTATTAACACCATTGTGTTTACATGTCAAAACTGGTCTTTAAAGACCAATCATCAACTTTTCTTTGATAAATCTTAATCCTAAACTGCTTATGAGCTAAATTCAGTCCAATGACATCCTTTAGTTTGTTCGGTTGTTTAAACTAAGCACTATCACTTGCATAATGTTCTGATATGATAACACTACACAAGATCAAATGGTTTGGTCCTCTTCAATCTTCGGAACAGGTGTTGGTTTTCCAGCAGTTGAAGAACTTCTGCATCTTAATGCAGGCGAAGCCTTTTTTCATGCTTCTTAGCGAACCTTTTAATTTCTTCCTTGATTGTTAGTATTCCAAGATCTCTGTGGATATCAACATTTCTTACATACCATGGTCAATTCACCATTTCTCGCAGAACCTTGTTTTGGTAAGTTTGTATTATTTTGATGTTGCTATCTTTTGCGCATCCCCATATCTGAATTCCATATAGCCATATAGGTTTATGTATCTGATTATACAATAATATTTTGTTATATAAGAATAAGCAGGAATTTCTTCCTATTAGCCATTTATATTGACGAAATTTTATATTTAGTTCTTCCTGTTTCTTCTTAACATGTTCTTTCCATTTCAGTTTGGTGTCCAAAGTCATACCCAAGTATTTGGCTTTATTTTCATAAGGAACTTATCTTTCCGTTTATAATTACTGGTGGTGGATTGTTTGATCTTTTATTGGTACAGTTTACATGTACCGATTTTTCTTCATTTAACTTAATATTCCATTTCTTTGTCCAATCATAAACGGCGTTGCTAGCTTCTTGTAGCCGTCGGGTAGAGCTAATTTCATTTTGTGCTCTTGTTATCAAGGCTGTGTCATCCGAAAAAGTGGCTAATTTTCCTTGTCCTGGGTTTGGTATATCACTGGTGTATAATAAATACAATACAGGCCCAAGGACACTACCCTGTGGCACACCTGCTTGGATATCCTTCAGGTCAGAGTAAGCACATTCTTGCTTTGTTCTGAACATTCTCTCAGATATATATATATATATATATATATGTATATATATATATATATATATATATATTACTCAAAAAGAAGTGGCTGATGAGATTATGACCAATTTAAGTTCAAAGAAGGCACCAGGATTTGATTTGATTACCGGACAAATATTGAAGCAGTTGCCACAAAAAGGGATAGCCATGCTGGCATACCTGTATAATGCAGCTTTTAAACTGAAATATTTTCCAGCAAGCTGGAAAGTGGCTGAAATTATCATGATACCCAAACCAGGCAAACCACCCCACAAAGTGGAATCATATAGAGCGATCTCGCTATTACCAGTAATTTCAAAATTATGCGAAAAACTCTTACTTAAAAGGTTAAAACCAATTATACAAAATGCTAGATTGATCCCTGACCATCAGTTTGGTTTTAGACAAAGACACTCGACAATAGACCAAGTGCATCGAATTACAGATGTTATTGAAAGAGCCTTGGAAGGGAAACAAGTATGTTATGTTTTATTCTTAGATGTTGCGAAAGCCTTCGACAAGGTTTGGCATGAAGGATTACTTCATAAATTAATTAAAATGCTACCCCAACAATTTGCTGAGATCCTCACTTCATATATATATATATATATATATATATATATATATATATATTAATAATATTTTTAAATTAACATGTCCGTTCTAGTATTAGCAAACCGAAAAATTAAGAAAATGTCAAATAAATGTACTTTGGGTGGCGATAGATGGCAGCTGGCACGAGTATGTAACAATTCCGAAAAGCTTGCCGAGACCGAAGGAAATAGAAAATTAATACGGGAAAGTCTGTGCCATTCTGTAGCACCACTAGTTTTTTCTTATCCCCCCTCCAGTTACCCTGGAGAGGCGGGGAGGGGAACGAGGACGGATACAACTCTGCTGCAGCCGATTTGGCTTGTGCTGGTGGGGAAGGGCCTCTCTCTCTCTCTCTCTATATATATATATATATATATATATATATATATATATACACACACACACACACGTACGTTTCTGAGAACGCAAGCATTTGAATTGCGGGGTAGCGGAGGGCGCGCCGACTGAATCGGACGTTTGAACCGAATGAGAGGGGAACCGAAGCGCGAGTGACGAACGAGAAAAGACGGCAGTGAGGCGATGGCCATGAAATGGAAAGGACGCTTACAAAACGGTGCAGTAACAAAAGCATGAACAGTGTTGAAATCCAGACTCATCGAGAGTGTGAAGCGTAAGGAGGGACAATGTGGAGGAAGAAGGTATGCTGTGAGTGTAAATAGTTGTATTAGTGAAGTAAAAGAAAGATAATATCAGTGAATGAAAACAATCACGTGGGTACATGTGTAGCGGCGGAGGCACGTGGTGTTCCGCGCGGCATCTGACTGGTGATGTTTGGTAACCGTTTATTAGTGATCATGCTGGAATAAGGAACTGTAATCGGAGTGATAGAAATCTCATCAGTGAACTATGTTAGACGGGGTGGAATCCGCGTGAATGCGGCAAAGCATGGGAATGGACGCAAGGTGAATATAGTGTGAACCCAAAACTGTGCGGCATTGAGCATCCGACTGCAAGGTGTAGGAGAAGACGTTTATCACGGACAGAGAGCTGAGGAATGTTGGCGGGTGACACGTGGCGAGTCCGCTATAACAGTGGTGGGCGGCGAAATCGCGGCAGTAAGTGTTAAGCCGGGAGTAACTGCGGGCGGCGGCGAGGCGCCCGGCGGCCAGCGATCCCCCCCTTCCCCAGCGGCCAGCGACCCGATGAATCCCGAGCGCCGCCGGCGTTTCGCGAGGCATCGCTTCACCGGCTGACTGCACACACGGCGTGGCGAGGCCCTTGCCAGGAGAGATGGTGTGGGTAAGAACGGACGTAAGAACATTGAAAAGGGGGTGGGGAAGGAATAGGAAGCAGTGATCAGTAGTGGAGGCCCCATAGTCATTAAAATTGTGAGCAATGAGTGGAATTCTATGACAATACGAAGTAAATCAATAAGAGGTTGTTTATGATAGGATGACGATAGAACAGATGTATTGTAAGAAAGAAAACAACTAATTTGTGTAATCTACCGCTAAATAAAGATTCATGTTTAGTCAGATTACCTACGTGTTTCCATTGGTGAGAAAAATGGAATCCAGAGCCCATTCCCGGAGAAAAATCCTTGTCCCCATTAACAAATGATCGTTGTGAAGGGTCGAATTAACGACACGTTTCAATATATACATACATACATAAATACATACACACATATATACATATATATAACTGGATGTTGGTATAGATAGATAAGAGCTAAACTCTCCGGCACTCTCTATGAAAGTTGGCACTTCTACGTGTTTTTTTTTCATCCAGAAGCTTAATGTGCTGTTAATTTTGTTGTATTTCCACTACATGGTGCTGTAAAACAAAGTTAAATATTCACGTCAAATGCAACCCGCAACACACTCTGCAGCATTTTGAATCTATATCTTTAAATAACTCCTAAACAAGGTGTTCTAGGGCCTTAAAAACTAAAATTTTGAGGTTGAAGAAATATTTCTCGTAATCTACAGAATGAACTCTTCTCGAACATTCTATTACATTTTTGCTGGTCTGTCGCTTCCCGAAATTACCTCACCTGCTTAAAGACGTGCAGAATCTGCAAGTAAATGTGAATGAGACAGAGAGCGGCTGCCTGCAGAGGCGCTTTGTTCCTGCTAGGGTCATTTAGGGGATTCGTTCTCTGGGCCTTATTTGCCCGCGCGTCCGAAGGACAATTCTGCGTTTTTTGACAATTATGTAATTTTTGAAAAAAACAAAAAAATAACTCAAAATAAACTTTACGTCATATTAAAGAGTGTAATTACCACTATCCGTTACAAAAGTTTCAAGAAAAAAATTGCAGCCATATACGAGAAAATGGCGTTTGAGCATTTCTGAAAATGCCGACATTTGAGCTACTTTTCACAGAAAACGGTAGTGTTTTCGAGAAACTTTACTTGACATTATTTAAAGCATATATACTCGTAAATATAATGCGAAAAAATCGCCGATAATGTACATATTAACGACGTGAGAGACAAGTAAAAATATTTATATTTTTGTAGTTTTTGAAAAAACCAACCGATAGACCAAAATGACTTTTATGTCATTGATAGAGTACATTTATCACTATCCCTACCAAAAGTTTAAAGAAAAAATTTGGAGCCGTTTTTGAGAAAATCTTGTTTTTGTAATTTTTTAAAATCGCACATATTGCACGAAAACTACCAAAATTTTGAAAAACATTTACATGACCTTTTTTAAAGAACATAATATGCAGAACAAATTTTATTTGAAGAAAAAATCTCTATCTTCAATTTTGTAGTTGGAGAAAGACGCCGAAAAACTTTCAAACTTTCACAATTTTCGAAAATTCAGAGTAGTACGTGAAAATCGGACCTATGCCATGTTAAAGAGTGTATTTTACTCTATTCATACAAGAAATTAAAAGAAAAAAATTGGAGCCGTTTTTGAGAAAATTTTGAAAATCCCCGGGGGGCTTCATATAAAGTACCCCCAAATTTTGAAGAATCTTTTTCAAAATCTCAAAGCATTGACTAGAATCAGATCGACCGGGGAATATCCATTTTGGAAGAAATCGTACATATGGTTTAGGCGCTAGTAGTGTTCACAGACGGACAGACGGACGGACGGACAGACGGACGGTTTCCTTTCAATTGGGTTTTCGGTATCAAGGACCTAGAAAACAGGGTTTCTGGCTACACCATGTGTTAGGAGATTTTTTTTCTTAATTTAGCAACTGGTTTTATCCACTTTTTCCTTTTCACGGCCCGGCAATTAATTTTTTTCCTCCGAAAATTAGCCATTTTTTCGCGCAGCATTACATAACTTTCCCTATACTACGTATATCACTCCGTGTATACGTACGTATACGGGAAAGTAAAAATAAATTGAAAGTGCATTTATAACAAAAATGCTGATATTTTAAATTTTTAATTTCTTGGGTGAATCGAGAACATTATATATTGTGAGAACAAACATAGAACAAATATAGTGAGGCAATATCGCATTTATTTAATTAATAAAACTGAATTCTATGTCGATATATGAATTATTGATGTTTTCCCTTATTTTTAAATTATATTATACGTAGTTAATCCGCATTTTCGAACTTAATCGGAAGTTTCACATCTGGCAACATTGCTTCTGCCCCAGTAAGCAGCGCGGACTAGTGATGAGATCTCTCACCACAATAAGCCGTTTCTCACTCACTACAGTTTTCGGCCATTCTTTTTATTGTGTGGGCGTTAATCGTAATTTTACAATTATCATTTTTCTATTTCGGGGTAATTTTTAAATAATTTATGATTAATTTGCAGGGCTGTAATGAAAAACGTTATCGAAGCCATCATTTTAAATGGCAAATTTCGAGGTGAGAATATATTACTGCCACGGATCCCTATTATACCCACAGATGTTCCAATTCAATTTAAATGTCTTCAATTTCCGTCAAGGTTTGCATTTGCGATGACTATCAATAAATCTCAAGGCCAAACGATGTCTGTTTGTTGCTTATTTTTTAGCACACCATGTTTTTCACACGGTCAGTTATATGTGGCATGCTCTCGAGTAGGCAAACCATCCTGTTTATTTGTGTTAGCTAAAGATGGGATAACAAAAAATATTGTACACTCTATTGCGTTGAGGGATTGATATGGTTTTTTAGTAAAATTATTATAATTAGCAATGTATATCATTTCAAAAAATAAATTAAAAATATAAATGTTTGGTATTGTGTTATTTTTATATTCCATCGTCGTTCACAGTGCTCCATGCCTCTTCAACTCACATATACCACATTCTCAAACACTGAGAATAAGTTAGTCATTTTTTCTACTAAAATCGGCTGCAGCATAGTTGTTTCCGTCCTCGTTCCTCTTCCCGCTTCTCCAGGGTAACTGGAGGGGGGGAATAAGAACAAACTAGTGGTGCTACAGAATTATTCGTGAAATTAATCGTCGTCTAGGAAAACCTACATACTTCGGTAGAGCGGATCACGAGCACAAAATTAAAACAAGAATGCAGAAAACGGACGTTGGGAAATTTTCTTTCACAAACAGAACTATTATAGACTGGAACAGTTTGTCTGCGACAATCTTTGAACCCTTTCCTCAAAACTTGAGAAAATTTAAAAATAAATTGATTCCCTAGCTATTTTAGGTCATTGTACGAGGGTCGTTCCGAAAGTAATGCCTCCCATTTGTTTACGTAGTTGTATGATCTCAAAAACGAATGTGAGTTGTGTCATAGTGAAATATGAACTTTCTCGTTAAAGTTCGTTGCTATTTGTCAGATAGAAGCATAGTTACAGAACGCTAAAATGGCGTCTAGCTGGAACGCGTGTCAGAAGCAGAGATGTGTGACTGAATTTCTCACTTCTCAGGAAATTGCACCCATCGACATCACTAGTCTCTTGCTGAACTTTTACGGGAAGCATACTATGGATGTCACGCAACAGTGTGGTGACGATGGGTAGTGCGTTACAGCGATGGTGACAGCGACGTGAATGACAAACCACGTTGCTGTCGTCCTCGCGCAGCTGCCAAACCACGGAATGAAGGAGCGCCTCGATCAGCTCTTCCGCGTGAATGGGTTCATGAGGGGGTATACGGTGCTGGATAACTGCGTACAGCACTGAACATTGTCTGCAATGCATTAGAAGCAACGCTGAGTAAATTGAGTTATCGAAAATTGTGCGCAAGGTCTGTTCCGCGATCACTCACACAGGAACACCAACACCACCGAACGAAACGTTGTGAGGAGCATTCGACCCAATACCAAGCTGAAGGTGGCGGTTTACTGGATCGAATAATCACTGATTACGAGACATGATGTCACCATTATGAGCCAGAAGTAAAACGAGAATCCATGAAATGACACCATAAGAATTCCCCAAACAGGTCAACTCGGCTGATACAGTCTTTTACCAACGTGGCATGCAGGCTCTTGATCATCGGTGAATAAAATGTGTTGAAGAAAAGGGGAACTCTATTGAAAAATAGTTTCGTGTTCAAAAAACTGTTCTAAAACATTGTATTAAGTTGTTTTTTTTACTTTCCTGTATACGTACGTATACACGGAGTGATATATGTAGTATAGGAAAATTTATGTATTTATTTACTGTATTTGTCACACAAATAAATAAGAGGCATTACTCTCGGAACGACCTACGTATTATTGTCAAGTTTGTACTGTTAAATTAGTAGTATTTCCTATTAAGTAATTTGTTTAATTGTTATTATTAATAGTTGTAATAGTATTGCCATTATTATTATTATTCCTCTAAATCACGACTTAAGATGTTATGTGTCGGCTGAATATAAAATGTACTCCAGGTTGCAACCAGCTACGAGCAGATCTAGGGACTGTCGGTGCCTCTACAATACTTTGCGCAAAATGTGGGCTGTTCCAAATAAAGCAATTTCTTGCACTTCCCAGTCTTTTGGATTACCTGGGAGTTTAGACAAGTTCTTACACAAATTTTGCGGAACAAATCCCAGAGCTCCGATAACTATCGGTACGACCTGTGCTTTTACGCCCGACATTCGGCTGATCTCGATTTCCAAACTCTTGTATTTAAGACGTTTCTCTGCCTCCTTGGTAACGACGTTTTGATCGCAAGGTACAGCAACATCCACAAGTAAACACGATTTGTTCTCCAAATCCCGGATGACTATATCCGGTTTGTTTGCTGCTATCGTGCGATCAGTTTGAATTTGTTGGTCGTACAATATCGTACACAATCCAACAGACGTCACCGGTTTCGGTGAGTTGTTGTTATTATTATTATTATTATTCCATTACATCACGACTAAAGATCTTATGAGTCGGCTGAATATAAAATCTACTCCAGGTTGCAACCAGCTACCTAAGGAGCAGATCCGGTGACTACCAGTGCCTCTACAATACTTTACGCAAAATGTGGGCTGTTCCAAATAAAGCTATTTCTTGCACTTCCCAGTCTTTCGAATTACCAGGGAGTTTAGATAAGTTCTTACTCAAATTTTGCGGAACAAATCCCAGAGCTCCGATTACTATCGGGACGACCTGTGCTTTTACGCCCCACATTCGGCTGATCTCGATTTCCAAACTCTTGTATTTAAGACGTTTCTCTGCCTCCTTGGTAACGACGTTTTGATCGCAAGGTACAGCAACATCGATAAGTAAACACGATTTTTTCGACAAATCCCGGATAACTATATCCGGTTTTGTTTGCCGCTATCGTGCGATCAGTTTGAATTTGTTGGTCGTACAATATCGTACACAATCCAACAGACGTCACCGGTTTTGGTGAGTGTTCGTACCACTTGGGGCATGTGTTTGGAACTTCGAGGGCGGTACAGATCTGCCAGTGGAGGTAGCTACACACCCTGTCATGTCTTTTCAGGTATTCCGTCTTTGCTAGGATTGGACAAGCTGAGACAATATGATCAATGGTTTCTACTTGCTCCAGGCAAATGCGGCATTTATCATCTTGGGAAATTTTGAGAACCGCTTTATCATAATGTCGTGTTCTCAAGGCCTGATCTTGGGCAGCTATTACAAGTGCTTCCGATTCTGGCTTCATTCTTCCCCTTTTAAGCCACATAAATGATTGATCTTTATTGATCTGCACCTTGTCCATTCTTTTTAGGTATTGTCCGTGGAGTGGTTTGTCTCTCCACGATTTCTTTAACATTTTTTGTGTTTCACACTTCATGTTTAGCAGCATCAGAAGTTCAGTGTCTGTGTTATTCGACGTGTCTTGCCTAGTTTTCTTCGCAATGCTTCTAGCTACACTAACAATGCCTCTGTTTCCCATTCTTCGGTCAGATTTCATGACCTGCCTCATTAGAGGGTCGTCTTGATGGCTGACTACATACTTTCCCATCCCGACTATTGCGTTGTGCCAGGAGGCCTCAATTTGTCTGAGGCCTCTTCCTCCTTCCTTACGTGACACATAAAGTCTATGTATATCAGCTCGAGGGTGGGCAACATGATGCATTGTTAGCAGTTTTCTGGTTTTTTCGATCCATGGTGCGAATTTCCTGCTCAGTCCAGTTCACTAGTCCAAAACTGTATTCGGCTACAGGTACCGCCAAACTACCTATTGCAGAAATTTTATTCCTGGAATTCAGAGCGGACTGCAGGACCAGTCTCACTCTCCTATAATACTCCCTACGAATTCTCTCTTTCATTCTGTCGTTCGAGATGGTTTCACATTCTTCAATGCCCAGATATTTGTAAGTTTTACCTGGCTCCAGATCTTGAATCACAGTGTGCGTATCAATTTCAATGTTCTCAGACGTTGTGAGTTTCCCTCTTTTTAAATTGATTTTTGCACACTTGTCAAGACCAAACTTCATGCAGATGTCATTGCTAAAGTCATTCACGACAGACAGCATTTGGGAGAGAATCGCTTCATTCTTAGCAAACACTTTCAGATCATCCATGTAAAACAAATGTGATACTGGCCTTTCATCACCATGGAGCTTAAAACCAAAGTCAGCTTGCGACAACTGTCTCGATAGTGGGATCAAACTAATGCAAAAAAGCAGAGGGGATAGTGAATCTCCTTGAAAAATACCCCTGTTAATCTGAATACTTCTGGTTTCTACTGCTTCCTTTCCGCTGTGGATTAGTAACCTGGTACTCCACGACTTCATACTAGCCTTGCAAAATTCAATAAGTCTAGGATGAAATCGATAGATCTCCAGGGTCTTCAAAATCCAATCGTGTGGTACACTATCAAAGGCCTTTTGGTAGTCAATCCAAGCCATGCTCAAATTACGTTTGCGTTTCTTTACATCATTCAAGATGACTTTATTCAGGAGCAAGATTTCCTTACAGCCATAAGAGCCTTTACGACATCCTTTTTGTTCAGCTGGCATTAGATGATTCTTATCTAGATGTCTGTACATTTTGTCAGCTATGGCTGAAGTTATAACTTTGTACAGTACTGGCAGACAAGTAATTGGCCTGTAGTTCTTCGCCAAAGAGCTGTCTCCCGCTTTGGGTAGCAAATACGTGATGCCGCGTGTGAGCCATTCCGGGATTTCCTTGGGTTTTCAAAAATTTTATTAACAGCCTTTGCTAGATGAGAATGTATTGCTGTTAATTTCTTAATCCAATAAATCTGGATCTTATCAATCCCGGGGGACTTCCAGTTTCCCATGTTCTTAATTGCTTGGAAGAGGTCCTCTTCCGAGAATTCGTGAACATCTTCCACTGTTTCTACATGTTCATCGGCAACATCAACTTCAGATTGAAGCCAAGATGCGTCTTTGTTGTAGGATCTGCTCTCCTCCCAGATTCCTGCCCAAAACGCTTCGACGTCTTCTTTGAAGGAGTGACAGCTTTGCCATTCGGTTTTTGAGTCAGATTGCGATAGAATCTCTTCGCGTCTGTTTCAAACAACCGGTTCTGTACACGGAAATCTATTCTACGTTTGTAACGTCTAATTCTTTGAGCCCATGCTTGAATTTTCTCTTTTAGCTTTTCAACTACCATTAGCCTGCTGGTGTCATTTTCAATTTGGTATTTTAGTTCAACATTGAATATTTTTCGTTGAACTTTAGAGGTGTGCATTGATTTAGAAGATGCCTCAGCTAAGAGTGATATTTCGCGCCGGGTGTCGGCTATCCGTTTCCTAATTCTGTTCATCCATGGGGGTACAGAGCTGTTTACTCTGTTTTGCTGTTGGCCGTCGGTGTTCTTGGCTGGCCCCAAAATTATCTGAGATACTAGATATCCAGTTGCATATATGATGTGATTGATTTCAGTAATATCTAGATCTCTGCCTGAGGTCTCCACCACCTCATTTAAGACAGAATTCACTGTTTCTATCACTCTTTTAGCTTTGGCAGTTTCGTATATTCTCCTCAACGGTTCGCGAGATTCAAACGGAAGTTGACTAACTCTTTCTATCTCGCGCCGAAGGAGATTTCGCATTATGTCCTTATCGTGTAATTCATTGCCAGATGAACTTTCACCACTGACGTGTGTTTCACTGGAAAGAGATGAACCTTCCACGGGATCATTTTCAAGTTCTACATGTTCGTCATGTGGGTTGTTCGAGCGAAGTACATACTCCGCATTTCTCTCAATGTCAGCAAGTTGTTCTGCTGTGAATTTTCCACTGCTGAGTATGTATCGTCGTTGACTGGCAAGCTTCTTTGAGTCTAGGGTAGGTCTCATATCTGGGTTCCGCTCTCTCCATACCTTGAAAACTTCTATTTCTGAGCCCCCATTTTTCGCTTTTGCATAGTAAAAGCACCACATCACCTCCTTTAATTCATCCCGGGTCCATCTCTGACGATGGCTTCGAGCTACTGCCGGCTCTGGGTCCCTGGGACTAACATCCGTGAGATGGCCAGACGTCGACAAGGTGACATTAGCTCGGTTTCTGAGCAGGTATGGGACATTGGTAGAACAAGGCACGTTAAGGTTCATTACATTGCTTGTTCTATCCATTTTGCTCATTGGTTTGAATTGAAGATTCGCAGGACGCAAGTTCGAGTTCACAGACCACATATTATTATTATTATTATTATTATTATTATTATTATTATTTTTCCACTACATCACGACTAAAGATGTTATGAGTTGGCTTCAGGTTGCAAGCAGCTACCTAAGGAGCAGATCCGGTGACTGTCAGTGCTCCTACAATACTTTGCGCAAAATGGGGGCTAATTTTTATTTTATTATTATTATTATTATTATTATTATTATTATTATTTTGTTTCTATTCGTGTAGTGCAGTGCAGTGCAGTGTTGTGTAGTATAGGGAAAGAAATGCGAAAGAAATGCATCACAGTTAAGTGTTGTGAAATGCAGTGTAGTCAAGTGAAGTGAAATGGTGTAAAATGAATTGGAATAAGGCTTTCGCTGTGAAATTATGTAATATTATTCCTAATTATTGCTTTTTTAAAATTAATTGTTAATTAATTGTAATTTATTGTTAGTCGATGTAAGCATGTTATGTTAAGATATTCTGCCTCCAAGTAATGATACTTAATTGCAGAATTAATAATAATTCAATCGGTATGACACCGACTCGTCTTGTAGTTATGCCAAAAAATATTTTGCTCGGGAATGTACGAATAATAATAATAATAATAATAATAATAATAATAATAATAATAATAATAATAATAATAATGGCCTCGTGATAAATTTATTACCTTTGATTCAATATGGCGGCTCCTAAGAGACGCCGAATCGGTATGGCATGGTCAGAATCAGCAATGAAAAAATATTCTATCATTGGAGAAAACAATTGGCGCTGAACTCATAATTCACGAGGGCATAAAAATTACACGATTCATTCAATATTTTGGGATGCCACATCGGTGTGGCAGCCAATTTCTTCACACTTTGACTTTTTAATGAGCAATATGCTACAAGTATTTCCTGTGCACCCATTCCACAGCTACATTTTCGACACATTCAAAAAATTGTGCTGCGTAACGACAACACTTGTAGGCCGCCATTCTTATGTTCCTCTGTGATTCATAACACTGGTTAACTTCTAAAAAACTTTTATCTTTGAGCTTATTATACGTGCTCTGTTTTCTTACTGGCTCCCGGCCTAACTGGAGTTGGGAAGACTTTCGTAGCGTGCACATTTCGTGTGTCTATAACGTAGCCTTCATATTTCGTGTATCAGAAATGTAGCTTTCACATTTCGTAGATTATATAAGTATAGATTTCTCCATTGATTTGTGGAAGCCTTAGTGACGTTGTAAATTCACATTTTCAATACTTTTTATTTTAAAAAGAATTATTTGAGGCTTTGTAGTGAATTCAATAAAAGCCGATTTGAAAGAAAAGTGCAATTACTTTATAACCGCACTGCTGCTCTATTTTGAAGAATATATTTGCAATTTAGTGTCGGTTTCAATTTGTGTCATTCTTTCAGGCAAGTCAAACACCAATCATCGTGCACAAGGTGCTGGGAGTAACCCGTGAAAATTACTTTAAAGACGAGGTAAGTGCGGACATTTAGTATACATTCACACTAAATTTAAATGATCTATATTTAGAATTCGATAATATCTTAGATAATGCATCAGTTGGTATTAAAGAATGATTGCTCGTGCCTCAGAATGCATTTTTAGATCCTTTAATAATAACATGTTGGGCAACAAGTTTTAATTCAAAATTTTTAATTATTATTTTTGTCTCGCAAATCGGCCATCATGGGGCCAAGCAATACGCGCTCCCACCGGGGCTCAGACTTGATTATCGCGGTAGGTGCACATTACTTTTCTATTGGGGGAATCGTCATTTTAATTCTGATTCCATTAAAGTACTATCATTATTATTATTATTATTATTATTATCATTATTATTATTACTCGTATTATTATTCCTGTAATTTACGACTTAAGATGTTATGAGTCGGTTGACTGAAGTGTACTCAGAGTTGCAACCAGCTTCCTAAGGAGCAGATCTAGGGACTATCGGTGACTACAATACTTTGCGCAAAATGTTGGATGTTCCCAATTAAGCAATGTCTTGCACTTCCCAATCATTTGAATGACCTGGGAGTTAAGGCAAGTTATTACACAAATCTTGCGGAAAAAATCCCAGAGCTCCGATAACTATTGGGACGACATAGCTTTTACGCTCCATATTCAGCTGATCTCTATTTCCAAACTCTTGTACCTAAGTGGCTTCCCTGCCTCGTTGGTTGCGACGTTTTGATCGCACGACACAGCAACATTTACAAGTAGAAACGATTTGTCCTCCAAATTCCGGGTAATAATAACCGATTTGTTTGTCGCTATCATGGGATCAGTTTCAATTTGTTGGTCTGTATACAATACTGTACGACCAACAAGCGACACCTATGGTGGTGTGGGTTCGTACAACTTGAAGTGTGTGTTTGGAACTTCGAGGGTATTACAGATCTCCAGTGGTACTACAAAACTTCAGGTCTTTTCAAGTTTCCAATCTGCTAGAATTGGACAAGCTGTGACTATATGATCTAGGGTTTCTACTTTCCCCTGGCAAATGCAGCATTTATCATTTTGGGAAATTTGGAGAACCACTTTATCATAATGTGTTCTCACTGCCTGATCTTGGGTAGCTATTACAACTGCTTCCCAAGTTGGCTTTATTCTTCCCCTTTGAAGCTGCATAAATGATTGAACTTTATTGATCTTATCTTCGTCCTTTTGTTTTAGATATTGTTCACGGAGTAGTTTGTCTCCACACGATTTCTTTAACATATTTTGTCTCTCACATTTCAGACCAGACGTTCAGTGTATTTTATTCTGCGTGTCTTGCGTAGTTTTCTTCGCAATGCTTCTTGCTTCATTTACAATACCTCTGTTACCGATTCATCGGTCATATTTAATGACCTGCCTCATTAGGGTGTCATCTTGAAATCTGACTACATACTTTCCCTTCCCAACTATCGCACTGTGTCAGGAGGCTTTAAGTTTCTCTGAGGCTTCTTCCTCCTTCCTGACGTGACACAATGTCTACGTACATCAGCTCCAGGGTGGGCGACATGATGTATTGTAAGTAGATTTATGATTCGAATTTCTTACTCAGTACAGTTCACTTGTTCGAAACTGTACTCGCTTACAGGCACCGTCAAACTACCTATTGCAGATATTACATTTCTGGAGTTCAGAACGAAGTGCAAGAGAAATCTCACTCTTCTGTAAAATCCTCCCTTCCATTGTGTCATTCGAGATGTTTTCGCATTCTTTAAAGCCCAGATATTTGTATGTTTACCTGGTTATCTTGAATATCTTGAATCACAGTGTGCATATCTACTTCAATGTACTCCGACGACGTTGCCATTTTACACTCTTTAACTAGTGGTGCTACAACAGCACAGTCTTTCCTGTATTATTGGAAACAGCTACAAAGGATTGAAATATTGCACTTTCTGCCCTACTAACATCTTAACTATTATTTGAAAACGTCCAATTCAACCAAGAAGCGAACGAATCACTGTTTCCATCGCAGTGTTGTCAAAACTATGTGAATTCTACAATTGCATAAAAAGATAATACAAAAGTTTTGTAAACTTGTATTGGAAAAAGAAGCTTGATAGCATACAGCTATATTAAGTCACAATAATGACGGGTAATACACAGAAATTAGTGACAACGGAACGGAATTCACAGCGACAGCGGAACGGAAGTTTTTGAAAACTCAAAAATGTTCTCTGAAAAAGAGCTTCAAATTTCGCATTTTTAGTAGCGTTTAAACACCATTTTCTTAAAAACGGCTACACATTTTTAAAAGAAAATTGCCATTTAGGACGAAGTATATTTGTTTTTTAGTATGGACAAATTAATATTTCTGTTATACAATTAGGAAATCGAAAAATTAAGAAAATGTCAAAAAATGAACTTTGGGCGGCGATGGATGGGAGCTGGTAAGCACAGAATCCCGTGTGAGAAAAAATGTTTCTCTGACAACTTCAAATGTGCTGCGCTCTCGTGCACAAACAAACAACTTGCTGAAGCCTTTTCTCAGTCGTATCCTGCCCGTATGCTAGCTTTTCAGGACTCGAGAATCCAAGGGCAGGGATGAAGAGGGGAGGGGAGAACCTCGCCGTCTGCGCATGCGTCATTGCTCGTCGCAAACTCGCGGCAGACGCTAGAAGCATTTTAGCATCCAAGCAATCAGAGGCCAGCTTGTATAAACGCACGGAATTCAATCATAGGAAATCACTTTAAACTTGTTTCGCTCAACATGTTTCACTCACGTGGAAGATCTTCTATTTGAAAAAATATTCATTAATTTTTGGGGGTACATTGGGTTTACATGAAGCTTCCCGGACATTTTCGACATTTTCTCAAAAACAGATTCAAATTTTTTTCTTTAATTATCTTGTAAGATTACAGTAAAATACGCTTATTAAGTTAGCATAGATCCGAATTTAACGGTTAACTGAATTTTCGAAAATTCCAAAAGCTTGAAATTTTTTCGGTGTGTTCCTACAACTACCAAATTGAAGAAAGAGAATTTTCCTCCAAATGAAATTTGTTCTCCAAAGTAAGTTCTTTCTTTAAGGTCAGGTGCATTATATTGAAAATTTTAGTAGTTTTATAAACCTATTGTGCGAAATATTTGCAATTTAAGAAATACAAAAACAATATTTTCTCAAAAACGGCTCCATATTGTTGCTTTAACCTTTTGGTAGGGATAGTGCTAAAAGACATAAACGTCATGACGCTTTATTCTTTTGATGTTTTTTGAAAAATTACGAAAATGTAATCTTTTTGACTTGTCTGTCGTGTCGTTAATATTTACATTAGCCGATATTTGTTCACATTATTATATTAATGAGTACATGTACTCTAAATAATGCCATGCGAAATTTCTCGAAAACGCAACCGCTTTCTGTGAAAACAAGCTCAATATTCCGCCAGAACATTTCAGAAACGTTCAAACGCCATTTTCTCAAAAATGGCTCCAAATTTTGTCTTCAAACTTTTGGAACGTATAGTGCAAATTGCACTCTTTAATATGACGTAAAGTCCAATCTGGGGTATATTTTTTTTGTTTTTTCAATTATACAAATGTAATTTTTTTGGAAAGATCTCCGTATATGTATACATATATATATACGGGAAGGTAAAAAAACAGGGGCATAGCGTCCATGGATGTGGATGATGTGTTACATACTCTGACAATATCAGCTATTTTATTTTAAAATTATTGTAAATGTCCATTTGTTATTTTCTTTTCCTACTACAAAATATTTCATTATATTACAAACATTGCGCCCTTGAGAATTCGATTCTTCACAAAGATGAACGAAACAGTATGAAATGCCGCCTAGCCTGCGCTGTGAGTCAAATGCACAGTGACCCATTACATCCAGAGTGCCTACCGTGGTGTCTCTGAAATAGCTGTTGTTTTACGAAACTTCATTGTTCTCTTCGATGTTTGTAAGAGAAGGAGGTTAATTAATGAACATTGTCGTTTTATTTAAGTTTTATTACCTTATTTTAATACATTTAGGAACTATATATTTGTAGCCAATTTAGGTTAGGGATTGTGCTGGTTGAATGCACAAGGGTATGTGACTGTGCAATCCACATCTGTGCCCTGGAATGTCGAGCTCCACGAGATCCAATGTGCCTACATAATTATGGAGTCGTATTTTTTGCCGTGAACAAATCATAGCACGTGAGAAATAATTAAAATATTTGAAAAAAATATGAAAGGATAGACTTTTATTTTAACAGCCAACACAGGTTATGTTGAGTAATACAACAGTGATATAAGGGAAAATAGGGAAATTCTGTCAAAATTCATTCGAGTTGTATGCATTTTCGGGAGACAAAGGCTTGTATTTTCTAACCATAATGAAAATAGGGGATCATCAAATAGAGAAAATTTTATGGAATATCTGTATAAGTGAAATAATGAAATATGATAAAACTTACAAGGATGATATGAAAATTCCACTGTTTCGTGCAATTTCGCCAGAAATTCAGATTCATTGGATTTCAAGTGTGAGCACGGTTGTTTCCCATTAAATTAAAAATGAAATTTCTAAAGCCTCTTTTGTCGCCACCACTGGATGTCGCCACCACTGGATGTCCCCACCACTGGATGTCCCCACCACGTACTGGATGAAACCCTTGATGTAAGCAACAAAGGACAACTGTCAACTGATTTTCATTACGTGGCTGTAAATTGATTGATTTTCTCCTTCCTATTATAATTTTTATAATAGATCATTGCATTCCATTTTATAAATTATGCCAATTCTACTGGGTACGAAATTATATGAATTGGACAATTTTGAAAATAATTGGGTTTGATTGTGCTCTTATTATTAAAGTATGAGGACACACATTTATATTTTGCTAGATCGTGAACTTAAGTCAACTTTTTCTAACTTTCAACCAGTAAACTACTACGTGAAGTACGTGAGTCATTATTACTTTTACTGGATCAGTTTTTTATTTTAAATATACAAATTATTTGTGTGCTCTAATTGATCAAAGTGACAGAAATGGTATTGGTGAATGAGAAAATTTAGGAGTATAAAATTATTTTCTCATTTCTCGAGTTACATACCCTAAGCCACAACTCAGACTATGCCACTGTAAAAAAAATGTATCTTTACAATTGTGGTTGTAGGAAGACGCCGAATATTTTTCAATTTTTTTATATTTTAGCAACATTAGGCATTTCAAATGAAATGAAATCTAAACCATTCTCTTAAGCTTTCTTTATCCTCGCTGAGGTCCCAATATAATAAAAAATTGCGATTTTAAAGAAAGAAAGAAAGAAAGAAACATTGTCTATGTTTGACACAAAATTTCGCAAATAATAGTCATGTTTTTGAGTAATTGAACATGACCTTATTTAAAGATCTGATCTTTTTTTGAACACACTAGCTGGTGCTGCCGCAAAAGAAAATAATAATTGAGGAAATATCCCTCTTGACCGCTCTCTTTCTTTCCCCACTCTATTTTACCCTCTCTTTTTTCTCCAGTCTCTCTTTACCCCTCTGTTTTTTCTCCCTCTATCTTCCCCCTCTATATTTTTCCCCTCTCTCATTTTCCCCATTCTCTGTCTCTGATTTTTCATCTGTCTCTCTTTTCCTCCTCTGTGTCTCTTTTCCTCCCTCAGTATCTCTTTTCCCCCTTTGTGTCTCTTCTTCCCCTCTATTTCCCTCTTTATTGTCACCCTCTCTGTTTTCGCTCCATCTGTATTTTCACCCACTCTCTATTTTCCCTCTTCCTTTCCCTTTCACTTTTCCCCCTCTCTCTTTCTCCCTTTTTCTCTTTTCCCTCTCCCCTCATCAACTAGCCCCGACAGCTCCTCCTGTTCTCCTGGCCCCACGGCACACGGCAACGCCCAGCAATAATGAAGCTCACGTGAATATGGAATTGCATTTAACTGAAGCGCCATCTTGTGCTGTAGCGCCATCTAGGGGAATTACAATAATTGTACTATGCCTGTGTTCTTCCTGCAAGTGCAAGCAATAAGTTGACAAAGTTAAATCGCAATCGGATTCATGGTACGACAGCGCATTAAGCACGAACCAACAAACATTGATTTTTACTTTCCCGTATACGTACGTATACACGGAGTGATATACGTAGTAAAAGGAAAGTTATGTAATGCTGCGCGAAACTAGTGGTGCTACAAATGGCAGAGACTTTCCCGTAGTAGTTTTCTATTTCCTTGGGTCTTCGCTAGCTATTTGTAAGTGCCAAATACTCTTTCTTCCCAGCTGTCATCTATCACCGCCAAAAGTACATTTTTTGTCATTTTCTTAATTTTTCGGCTTCTTATTGGTAGAACGGAAACATTTATTTTAGAATATTAAAGAACACAAAAACCTAGTCGTAAATGGCAATTTCTTATAAAAAGTATGTGCCGTTTTAAAGAAAAATGCGTTTTAGCGCTACTAAAAATGCGAAATTTGAAGCTCATTTTCACAGATTTTTTTTTAATTTTCAAAATATTTTATTTTAAGTTATTTAAAGCACATACACTCACAAATATAATAATCTTTACAAATTGCTGATAATGTGTATACTAAAGATGTGAGAGATCTTTCAAAAAAATCACATTTGAATAATTTTTGAAAAAACAAAAAAAATAACTCAAAATAAACATTACGTCATATTAAAGAGTGTAATTAGCACTATCCGTTACAAAAGTTTCAAGGAAACATTTGCAGTCCTATATGAGAAAACGGCGTTTGAGCGTTTCTGAAAATGTGGAATTTTGAGCTACTTTTCACAGAAAACGGTTGTGTTTTCGAAAAACTTTACTTGATATTATTTAAAGATCATGTACTAGTTAATACAATAATGTCAACAAATCAATGCTAATAAAAATATTAACGAGCTGAGAGACAAGAAAAAAATTAAATTTTTGCATTTTCTGAAAAAACAAAAGAATTAACCAAGTTTAAAGAAACAATTTGAGCCGTATTTGAGAAAATCTTGTTTCTGTAATTATTTTTGTACATTGTACGCAATATTGCACGAAATTTTATTTCAAAGAAAATTCTCTGTCTTCAATTTTGTAGTTCCAGAAAGACGCCGAAAAAAATTTAACTTTTGCAATTTTCGAAAATTCAGAGTTATCAGTGAAAATCGGACATATGCCACCTTACGAAGTGTATTTTACTCTACATTTACAACAAATTTCAAGAAAAAATTGAAGCCGTTTTTGAGAAAATGTTCAAAATGTCCGAGGGGCTTCGTGTAAAGTACCCCCACATTTACAGAATCGTTTTCAAAATCTCAAAGCTTTGACTTGAACCAGATGGACGGGGGAATATCCATTTTGGAAGAAATCGTACGTATTGTTTAGGCAGTAGCAGTGTTCACAGACGGACGTTTTCCTTTCAATTGTTTTGATTCTTTAAAATTTGGGGTACTTTACATGAAACTCCCCGGACATTTTCAAAATTTTCTCAAAAACGTCTCCATATTATTTCTTTAAACTTTCGGTAGATATAATGCCTAATATATTTTATGAAATGACAAAAACGCCATATTTATTTATTCTTTTGTTTTTTCAAAAATTGAAAAATGTAATTTTTTTGACTTGTTTCTCACGTCGTTAATATTTACATTAGCGGCGATTTTTTCACATTATTATATTTACGACTACAGTGCCTTAAATAATATTTCTCGGAAACACAACCGTTTTCTGTGAACAGTAGCTCAAATTTCGGCATTTTCAAAACGTTCAAACGCCATTTTCTCATATATGACTACAAATGTTTTCTTCAAGCTTTTGTAACGGATAATTACATAAATATTTATTAAATTTTTAATTACATAAATATAATTTTTTTGAAAGATCTCTCACATCTTTAATATGCACATTACCAGCAATTTTTACCAGGGAATATCCATTTTGGAAGAAATCGTGCGTATGGTTTAGGCGCTAGCAGTGTTCACAGATGGACAGACGGACGTTTTCTTTCCAATTGGGTTTTCGGTATCAAGGACCTAGAAAATAGGGTTTCTGGCTACACCACGTGTTAGGGGATTTTTTTTCTTAATTTAGCAACTGGTTTTATCCACTTACTCGTTTTCACGGCCCGGTAATTAATTTTTTTCCGCTGAAAATTGGCCATTTTTTCGCGCAGCATTACATAACTTTCCCTATACTATGTATATCACTCCGTGTATACCTGTACGTACGTATACGGGAAAGTAAAAAGTGGATAAAACCAGTTGCTAAACTAAGAAAAAAAAATCACCTAACACGTAGTGTAGCCAGAAACCCCCTTTTGTGGGTCCTTTATATCGAAAAACCAATTGATAGGAAAACGAGGAAAACGTCTGTCTGTCTGTCCGTCTGTCTGTCCGTCAGTCTGTCCATCTGTGAACACTGCTAGCACCTAAACCATATGTACGATTTCTTCCGAAATGGACATTCCCCAGTCGATCTGGTTCTAGTCAAAGCTTTGAGATTTTGAAAAAGATTCTGTAAAATGTGGGGGTACTTTATATGAAAACCCCCGACATTTTCAAAATTTTCTCAAAAATGGCTCCAAATTTTTTCTTTAAATTTCTTGTAAGAAGAGAGTAAAATACACTTATAGCGGTGGCATAGATCCGATTTTCACGGATAACTCTGAATTTTCGAAGATTTCAAAAGTTTGAATTTTTTCGGTGTCTTCCTCCAACTACAAAATTGCAAATTTGCAATTTCCATTGCAATTTCCTTCAGATAAAATTTGTTCTTCATAGTGAGTTATTTCTTTAAGGTCATGTACATTTTTTTCAAAATGTTAGTAGTTTTCGCGCAACATTGCGGGCAATATACACAATTTTAAAAAACTACAAAAACAAGATTTTCACAGAAACGACTGCAAATTTTTTCTTTAAACGTTTGGGAGGAATAGTGTTAAATTTACTCTATAAAATGACATAAATGCCATATTGCTCTATTCTTGTTTTTTTTCCAAAAGTACAAAAATGTAATTTTGTTGACTTGTCTCCCAAGTCGGTAATATGTAGAGAAGTGACGATTTGTTTACATTATTATATTTACGAGTACATATGCTTTAAATAATGTCAAGTAAAATTTCTCGAGAACTCAACCGTTTTCTGTGAGAAGGAGATCAAAATTCCTCATTTTCAGAAACGCCCAACGCCATTTTCTCGTAAATGGCTTTACATTTTTTCGTCAAACTTCTGAAATGGATAGTGCAAATTGTTTAATATGATGTAATGTTCATTTTGGAGTATTATTTGTTTTTGCAAAAATTATATAAATGTAAGGTTTTTTTGAATGATCTCTCACACCTTTAATATGCCTATTTCTAGCAATTTGGAAACACTGTTGTATTTGTGAGCGTAAGTGCTTTAAATTATTTCAAATGAACTTTCTCGAAATCGCAAAAATTTTCTGTGAAAAAGAGCTTCAAATTTCTCATTTTTAGTAGAGGTTAAATGCCATTGTCTTAGAAACGACTCCAAATTTTTCAAAGAGATTTACAATTTAGAACGTGGTTTTTCTGTTCTTTAATATTTTAAAATGAATATTTTCGTTCTAACATTAGGAAACTGCAAAATCAATAAAATGTCATAAAAACGTACTTTGGGCCGCGATAGATGTCAGTTGGCACGAGAATGTGGCAATTGCGAATAGCTAGCCCAGACCCAGGGAACCAGAAAACTAATACGGGAAAGTCTGTGCCAATCTGTAGTACCACTAGTCACTATCCCGTATACGGAGTATAGGGAAAGGTATGTAATGCTGCGCGAAAAAATAGCGATTTTTTCCCAGAAAAAAATTATGTCGGGGCCGTGATAACGAAAATGAGCATAAAACCATTGCTAAATTAAGAAAAAAATCCCCTAGCACGTTGTGTAGCCAGAACCCTTCTCTTGTGGGTCCTTGATACCGAAAAACCAATTGAAAGGAAAACGTCCGTCTGTCAGTCCGCCCGTCCGTCCGTCTGTGAACACTGCTAGCGCCTAAACCCCGGAAATTCCGGCTATCCGTTTTATAATTCTCTTCATCCATAGGGGTACAGGGCTGTTTTGCTGTCGGCCGTCGGTGTTCTTGGCTGGCCCCAGAATTGTCTGAGATACCAGATATCCAGTTGCATACACGATATGATTGATCTCAGTAATATCTAGATCTCTGTCTGGGGTCTGTACCACCTCATATAAGATGAATTCGCTGTGTCTATCACTCTCTTAGCTTTGGCATTTTCGTATATTATCCTCAACTGTGCCCGAGATTCAAATGGAAGTTGACGAACTCTTTCGATCTCGCGTCAGAGGAGATTTCGCATCATGTCCTTATCGTGTAATTCATTGCGAGATAAATTTTCACCACTGACGTGTGTTTCATTGGAAAGAGATGAAGCTTCAACAGGACCATCGTTTTCAAGTTCCACATGATCGTCATGTGGGTAGTTCGATCGAAGAACATACTCCACGTTTCTCTGAATGTCAGCAAGTTGTTCTGCTGTGAATTTTCCACAGGTGAGTATGCATCTTCGTTGACTGGCAAGCTTCTTTGAGTCTAGGGTAGGTCTCATATCTGGGTTCCGCTATCCCCATATCTTAAAAACTTCTATTTCTGAGCCCCCATTTTTCGCTTATGCATAGTAAAAGCACCACATTACCTCCTTCAATTCATCCCAGGTCCATCTCTGACGATGACTTCGAGCTACTGCCAGTTCTGTGTCCCTGGGACTAACACCCGTGGGATGGCAGATGTCGACAAGGTGACATTAGCTCGGTTTCTGAGCAGGTATGGGACATTGGTAGAACAAGGCTCGTTAAAATTCATTGCATTTCTGGTTCTATCCATTTTTCTCATTGGTTTCAAGTGAAGATTCGCAGGAAGCAAGTTCGAGTTCACAGATCACACTTAACCTTTGGGTTGTCTCCTGCCATCCGTTACTGCGACCCACAGTGGCCTCGGGACATCCCCCAGCAGGGCCCAGCAAGGGGTCACTCCGATCGGCAGTCGGCATTACTAAACCCTACGGGATTTTCACTGACTGTTGCAGGCAACTTCCTTCGGTGGCTAATGCAAGGTTCGGACCTCTACTCTAATCCTAGTGTGTCAACTCTATTTCTCTCCTCTACCCTCCATGGGCCGATTACAGGAAGTCCAAAGGTTCATGACCCTTCCACTCTCCTCAAAATGGAGTACTTTTTCGTTTGACCCCTCACCTTCAACCTATTCAATAAGGGAGGCCCTAACGATAGCTAGGTTACCACTGACATAGCTCTCAGACTCATGGGGGTACTCAAGCTCCACCTCCAACTGCAAGGTCCTCCTTAGGTGGAGTTGTTGTTGTTGTTGTTATTATTATTATTATTATTTTGTAAATAAAAAGGGAATAAATTAAGGATATATAAATTTATTGTAGAAAGAAATGTTTTATATTGCTCAGAAATTTGGAAATTAAACAAAAATTTAAAACTAGAATTACTTATCACAGAAATGGACATTTTAAGGTCATGGAGGATATTGAATAACGTAAATTCAATTTTATTCAATATAAACAATTACAATGGTTTGGACATATTAAAAGAATGTCCGAAAATTGAATTCCGAAAATCATTTTAGAGTGTTTTCCTGTGAGTAGGAAGAAAAAAGAGGAAGACCTAAACTTAGCTGGTTGAGAGAAATTTATTGACTTTTGAAAGAGAAGAATTTAACACATAAGGATTATGAAGATCGGGACAAGTGAAAAAATAAAATTAAAATACATTAGAATTTTTGGGTAACGGAAAGTTATTTTTTTAAATGCAAAACAGTAAAATAAATAAATAATTTTATAATTACTTCTTTATTCTTTTACAGCTCTCCCGGCTATCTTTGCAGATTATGCACCGAAAGATACGGTTTACAGCATGTGGGTTTTTCCCCATTGATTTCACCTTATTATACTCTGTAAGTGACTAAAAATTATATGTCAATGGGATATGGAAATACTGTATAGAACACTGGCAGGTCTTTGATGGAAATTCTTCCCGCCAAACACCAATCAGCTGCTAGAATCTATAGGTCACTTTACGAATTTGGGAACTGCGAGTATTCTTAAAACTTATTTTTTCAAGAGTCTTTTGAGATTTTAAGATAACAACAAAACGATGGATGAACGAAATGATGTTGATTTACATTATGTTTTGCTTATTGTTTTATTATCAACGGACGCTAACAAGACTCACTGTGACATATTTTAGATACAGCATATTTAAAATACACCTAAAAGTACACTAAATAATTTAGCATTACTTGCAGTACATTGAATAATTTGCAAATACTTGTACAATTATTTTACGATAACGTGTTTTTTTTCAGATGGTGGTTGCTGTAACGACATTTCTCGTGATTCTAGTACAATTCCAGAATCCAAATCACAACGAATCAACTTTCAACACTAAAGATTGAAACTAATATTTCGTGAAACCAGACTGTAGAGAACTATATTTTCAAAATATTTCGTACAAAAGTGTTCATTAAATGTTGATCTTTTCAAAATTAAAAAACAACTAATATTGTTAGATTCTAACAGCCATATCTTAACATACGACATGTTACTATTTACATTAGTTGTAATTTTCTGTGCACTTTCCAGATAAAATATTAATTTATTCAGAAATAGTTTTTATACTATATTCTTCATCCTCTAAATATTATAACCATTTCTCTCGGAAACAAAAATGTAATAGCTCTGTATCAATTATGTATTTCCCCTTTGCCATATCTGTCCTGAGCATTTGCATTTTCTTCCTGGATATCAAGTAAGAGTTCTCCTTTAAAACAAGCTAAGAAGATATCTATGTAGCTGAAGAGATTAGCAGAAGACAAACGGGAAGCTTTTTGCCAACCAAACCGAATATTGTATAATAGCGGTAATACATTTGATTGCCACTCATGCCCCGGGCGCCATGTCAGCGCCGGACACAGGGAGTCGCCGGACGAGGGAGCCGCGCTAAAGAGGTGGGAGGGTTTGTGGTGGAGGGGCATATTTATAGATCGTAATCATGTACATCCTGCAACCCCAAATTGAGCCTTCTCATTAATCAGAATCTTAGAGCTGTTCCAAATAGTTGGCATAGTGGATACTAGTGTCGCGAGTAAAAAGATTCGTTGAGGATTGGTGTCAGTTGTGAGATCACGTGAGACTCAACGCACTTGAGGGCACTCTTCAGCACACTGCAGTAAGCGCTACTAAAAAATGGGAAATTTGAAGCTCTTTTTCGCAGAACACTTTTGAGTTTCCAAAAAACGTAATTCGAAGTCAATTGAAGCACTTACACTCACAAATACAATAATGTTTACAAATTGCTGGTAATGTGAATATTAAAGATGTGAGAGATCATTCAAAAAATTACATTTCTGTAATTTTTTAATAAACCAAAAAATACTTCAAAATAAACTTTACGTCATATTAAAGAGAGCAACCAAACCCTTACAAACCCTTCCAAACGTTTTGAAGAAAAAATATGGAGCCATTTAATTTAATGGAGGAATTTTTGGAAGAATTTTCAGAAACGCTCAAACGCCCTTTTCTCAAAAATGAGTCCAAATTGTTTCTTCACTCTTTCTTCACACGGATAATGCAAATTGCACTCTTTAATATAATAAAGTTCATTTTGAGGTAATTTTTTGTTTTTGCAAAAATTACACAAATGTAATTTTTTTAAAAGATCTCTCACGCCGTTAATATTTCCAGCAATTTGTAAACACTAATATATTTGTGAGCGTATGTGCTTAAAATACCTTCTGTGAAAAATTAATAATTTTCTGAATGAAGATAATTTTCTGTGAAAAATATCTTCAAATTTAGCATTTTTAGTAGCGCTTAAACGCCATTTTCTTAAAAACGGCTCCAAACTTTTCAAAGACAATTGTTATTTACGACGAGATTTAGTGTTCTTTAATATTCTAAAATTAATATTTGCGTTCTACCATTAGGAAACCGAAAAATTAGGAAAATTTCAAAAAATGTAGTTTGGGTGGCGATAGATGGCAGCTGCCTCGAGTATGTTGCAATTCCGAATAGCTAGCTCAGACCCAAGGAAATAAAAAACTAATACGGGATAGTCTGTGCCATTTTTTTCTGTAGCACCAATCGTTTTTATTTGCCTGAAAATTGATTATTTGTATAGTTATGCTAATTTTGCAATTTACGGGTACTTACAAAATGTGATCAACTGTTGTTCCGAATGTATCTAATATAAAAATTCTTGGTTTGTTTCATTTAATACTTTAAAATGTGTATTGAATTCCTTTGTAAATAAATTTTCAAAAAATAGTTTTTTAAACATTGTTTAAAAAAATTAAAATGTATATATAAACTCGATGAGATAAAAATTTCAATAAAAGTATAGATGTTCAATTTTCAATTTTCAATTGTTCAATTTTCTAAAAAATTCCACAAGTGGTCACTCTACACATACCGTTCTAAACTAGTGGTGCTTCAGAATGGCACATACTTTTCCGTATTAGTTTTCTATTACATTTGGGTCTCGGCTAGTAATTCATATTTGCCTCATAGTCTTGCCAGCTGCCATCTACCGCCGCCCACACTACATTTTTTCTATTTTCTTCATTTTTTCACTTCCCCGGTGGTAGAAAGAAATATTAATTTTAGAATATTAAGAACACTAACACCTCGACCTAAATGGCAGTTTTCTCTGAAACATTTGGAACCGTTTTTAAGAAAATGACGTTTAAGTGCTTCTGTAAATGCCAAATTTAAAGCTTATTTTCACAAAAATCTTTTGTATTTTCAAAAACCTTGAAAATTGAACTTATTTGAAGTCATTGGAAGCACATTACTCACAATTACAATAGTGTTTACAAGTTGTGGGAAACACTGACCTTAACGAAAGCACTCATTACTCGAATTTTACGTGTGGAAAAATATCTATCTTCACTTTTGTAGTGGAAAGAAGATTCCGAAAAAATTCAAACTTTTGCGATTTTCGAAAATTCAAATTTAACCGTGAAAATCAGACCTACGTCACCTTAAAAAGTGTATTTTACTCAATTCTTACAATAAATTTAAAGAAAAATTTGGAGCCGTTTTCGAGTAAATTTTGAAAATGTTCGAAGGGCTTCATGGAAAGTCCCCAAAGGTTTGAAGAAAATATTTCAAAGTCTCAAAGCTTCGGCTAGAGCCAGATCGAGAGGGGTTTCTTCAATTTGGAAAAATTCCTACGTGTGGTTTAGGTTCTAATAGTGTTCACAGACGGACAGACGAACGGACAGACAGACAGGCGTTTTGCTTTCAATTGGTTTTTCGGTATCAAGGACCCACAAAACAGTGATTGTTGCTACACCACGAGGTAGGGGATATTTTTCTTTATTTAGCAATTGTTTTTATCCACTTTTTCGTTATCAGGGCCCGGCATTGAATTTTTTCCTGCCGAAATTTACCATTTTCGGGCATCTGTCACGGACATAGGGGTGGAGATAGAATTTTCCCTTATTAAAATGAAGCGCACGAATTAATTTCGTAAAGCTACAAGCATTGCGGGGCATCACGAAAGCGCACCGCACGGCCAGTGGAAAAGTCCCACACGTGCTGTCAGCGCCAAGTCAGCTTCGACTCCGCACCCTGTCCTGATGCCCGCCTCATACCGCCCTCGGGCGGTGGCCCCGCGCAAGGAAGAGCGAGTGGAAGGGGCGAAACGCTGACTGAGGGGAAGGAGGAAAGGCGGTGAACAGACGCGGAGAGGTCGGTCACTTGAGCGAGGGCAAGCAACGAGAACGGACGTGTAAGCGAGAGCTAGACGGAGGCCATGGCGATCGATAGGGTGAGTTAACGCGCTTACAAGCAGGACTGAGTTCCTCACATGCAAGTCTTAGGAAAGCGTATAGTCCATAAAGTATATGTAATGTTCAGATATAAATTATTATGATCTAGTATCAATAAGCGAGAATGGAGAAAAGTTATCTCGTTTCTCTCAGCTACACGCCCCTCTGGCCCTTCCTTTGGGTGAGCACGACCCGTCCTCTTCACAACCAAGCGAGTCTGCCGCCAGGAGAGAAGAATAGGTAAGTAGAGAAGAGTGAATGAGTAGCCTGAATGGGAAGGCTCAAAAGAGTTCCATAAGGTAATAGGACGAATTGTGACACAGCATTACATAACTTTCCCTGTATTACGTACATTACTCCGTATACAGGTATCCAGAATCTCCCGTTACAAAAAATACCCCAAATTCTGTTGTCAGACATGAAGAATGGCAGGTCCAGTTTTCCCCAAAAAATGTTGTCTTTGAAAAAATTGAGTTTAAAAATCACTTCCGGGCGCGAAATTTAAACCTGCCGTTACGACACCAGAAAATTCTTCTCTTCAACGTCAATTCTTCAACGTCTCTTTCTGCTTGGAGCATTTCCTCGTTTCTCCGCGTAAACGGTGAAACAGTTGAGTAATATTCTGGAAAGCATCCCGTGGCTTACACTAGAATACGTTAATGGTATGAAATGTTTGTAGGTTCTCTTCAACAAATATTTTAAATGTTCCTACTAAAAATCCAGTTTTGTTCAAAATGATAGCCACGGTACTTGGTGTCGTAAACATAAACGAAAAAAATTTTGAATCTTCTGGAATGATCGAATTGTAATTTCTAGCACATATTCGTATGAACTAGTGCTTTGGGCTTAAGATTGTCCCATACGTGAAGATTAATATAAATATTGTCTAATACTAAAATGCGTTTAGGAAATGACATATTTGTTCATGAAAATTCTAAGTTTATCGATTATCTCTGGACTTTGAATTGATTCTCCAGGCTGTAACCTTTTGAATTCTCAGACTAACAATATCCAGATTTAGACTTCTCGATAAATGACTGCACGATTTATCTCAGATGTAATTGTTAGATATCAGTATTTCCCCCTTAAAAAGATGGCACCTTTCGTAAATAAAACTATTTGTTGGTACAGTAAAAGATCCTTGAACTTCCTACTACCCGATAAAATATTCTCGATTAAGTAATATGTGGTACAGACAGATACACTTTCTGCCGCCGCAATAAATGCATTCCGAAACAACTGTTATTGCATATATTCTAACAGTTTCTGTTTTATAAAATTCGCTGTTATTCGTCGCGGTATTGCTTTGCCTGCGGCTCGCGAACGGCGACCTCGGCGTCGAAAAACCCTCTCCCCTCAACGTCCCGTTACCTTTCTGCAACCCTCGGAGCGCGTTCCGGACGACCTTGCATTTCTCGCGATTGCCAGCACATGGCGCTCGCGACTGCGTAGACTCGGCGCTCTGGAAGCACCGTGAGGCCCTCGTCTTCTCCGTTTCTTCCTCTCGTGCGGCCCTCTTCTTCTTCTCGTCCCGGGGTCCTCTTCTCCTCGTTCCGGCTTCCTCTTTTGCTTCTCGTTTTGGCTTCCTTTTCTCCTCGTTCCGGCTTCATCTTCTCCTCTTTCCGGCTTCCTCTTCTCCTCTTTCCGGCTTCTTCTTCTACTCGTTCCGGCTTCCTCTTCTCCTCGTTCCGGCTTCCTCTTCTCCTCTTTCCGGCTTCATCTTCTCCTCTTTCCGGCTTCTTCTTCTACTCGTTCCGGCTTCCTTTTCTCGTCATTCCGGCTTCCTTTTCTCCTTGTTCCGGCTTCCTCTTCTCCTCGTTCCGGCTTCCTCTTCTCCTCTTTCCGGCTTCTTCTTCTACTCGTTCCGGCTTCCTTTTCTCCTCGTTCCGTTTTCCTCTTCTCCTCGTTCCGGCTTCCTCTTCTCGTTCCGGCTTCCTCTTCTCCTCGTTCCGGCTTCCTGTTCTCCTCTTTCCGGCTTCTTCTTCTACTCGTTCCGGCTTCCTTTTCTCGTCATTCCGGCTTCCTTTTCTCCTTGTTCCGGCTTCCTCTTCTCCTCGTTCCGGCTTCCTCTTCTCCTCTTTCCGGCTTCTTCTTCTACTCGTTCCGGCTTCCTCTTCTCCTCGTTCCGGCTTCCTCTTCTCCTCGTTCCGCCTTCCTCTTCTCCTCTTTCCGGCTTCTTCTTCTACTCGTTCCGGCTTCCTCTTCTCCTCGTTCCGGCTTCCTCTTCTCCTTCTCGTTCCGGCTTCCTCTTCTCCTCTTTCCGGCTTCTTCTTCTACTCGTTCCGGCTTCCTTTTCTCGTCATTCCGGCTTCCTCTTCTCCTCGTTCCGGCTTCCTCTTCTCCTCTTTCCGGCTTCCTTTTCTCCTCGTTCCGGTTTCCTCTTCTCCTCTTTCCGGCTTCATCTTCTCCTCTTTCCGGCTTCTTCTTCTACTCGTTCCGGCTTCCTTTTCTCCTCGTTCCGTTTTCCTCTTCTCCTCGTTCCGGCTTCCTCTTCTCGTTCCGGCTTCCTCTTCTCCTCGTTCCGGCTTCCTCTTCTCCTCTTTCCGGCTTCTTCTTCTACTCGTTCCGGCTTCCTTTTCTCGTCATTCCGGCTTCCTTTTCTCCTTGTTCCGGCTTCCTCTTCTCCTCGTTCCGGCTTCCTCTTCTCCTCTTTCCGGCTTCTTCTTCTACTCGTTCCGGCTTCCTCTTCTCCTCGTTCCGGCTTCCTCTTCTCCTCGTTCCGGCTTCCTTTTCTCCTTGTTCCGGCTTCCTCTTCTCCTCGTTCCGGCTTCCTCTTCTCCTCTTTCCGGCTTCTTCTTCTACTCGTTCCGGCTTCCTCTTCTCCTCGTTCCGGCTTCCTCTTCTGCTCCTCGTTCCGGCTTCCTCTTCTCCTCGTTCCGGCTTCCTCTTCTCCTCTTTCCGGCTTCTTCTTCTACTCGTTCCGGCTTCCTCTTCTCCTCTTTCCGGCTTCCTCTTCTCCTTCTCGTTCCGGCTCCCTCTTCTCCTCTTTCCGGCTTCATCTTCTCCTCTTTCCGGCTTCCTCTTCTACTCGTTCCGGCTTCCTCTTCTCCTCGTTACGGCTTCCTCTTCTCCTCTTTCCGGCTTCCTTTTCTCCTCGTTCCGGTTTCCTCTTCTCCTCTTTCCGGCTTCCTCTTCTCCTCTTTCCGGCTTCTTCTTCTACTCGTTCCGGCTTCCTCTTCTCCTCTTTCCGGCTTCCTCTTCTCCTCTTTCCGGCTTCTTCTTCTACTCGTTCCGGCTTCCTCTTCTCCTCTTTCCGGCTTCCTCTTCTCCTCTTTCCGGCTTCTTCTTCTACTCGTTCCGGCTTCCTCTTCTCCTCGTTCCGGCTTCCTCTTCTCCTTCTCGTTCCGGCTTCCTCTTCTCCTCTTTCCGGCTTCTTCTTCTACTCGTTCCGGCTTCCTTTTCTCGTCATTCCGGCTTCCTCTTCTCCTCGTTCCGGCTTCCTCTTCTCCTCTTTCCGGCTTCCTTTTCTCCTCGTTCCGGTTTCCTCTTCTCCTCTTTCCGGCTTCATCTTCTCCTCTTTCCGGCTTCTTCTTCTACTCGTTCCGGCTTCCTTTTCTCCTCGTTCCGTTTTCCTCTTCTCCTCGTTCCGGCTTCCTCTTCTCGTTCCGGCTTCCTCTTCTCCTCGTTCCGGCTTCCTCTTCTCCTCTTTCCGGCTTCTTCTTCTACTCGTTCCGGCTTCCTTTTCTCCTCTTTCCGGCTTCATCTTCTCCTCTTTCCGGCTTCCTCTTCTCCTCTTTCCGGCTTCTTCTTCTACTCGTTCCGGCTTCCTCTTCTCCCCGTTCCGGCTTCCTCTTCTCCTCTTTCCGGCTTCCTTTTCTCCTCGTTCCGGTTTCCTCTTCTCCTCTTTCCGGCTTCATCTTCTCCTCTTTCCGGCTTCTTCTTCTACTCGTTTCCGGCTTCCTTTTCTCCTCGTTCCGTTTTCCTCTTCTCCTCGTTCCGGCTTCCTCTTCTCGTTCCGGCTTCCTCTTCTCCTCGTTCCGGCTTCCTCTTCTCCTCTTTCCGGCTTCTTCTTCTACTCGTTCCGGCTTCCTTTTCTCGTCATTCCGGCTTCCTTTTCTCCTTGTTCCGGCTTCCTCTTCTCCTCGTTCCGGCTTCCTCTTCTCCTCTTTCCGGCTTCTTCTACTCGTTCCGGCTTCCTCTTCTCCTCGTTCCGGCTTCCTCTTCTGCTTCTCGTTCCGGCTTCCTCTTCTCCTCGTTCCGGCTTCCTTTTCTCCTTGTTCCGGCTTCCTCTTCTCCTCGTTCCGGCTTCCTCTTCTCCTCTTTCCGGCTTCTTCTTCTACTCGTTCCGGCTTCCTCTTCTCCTCGTTCCGGCTTCCTCTTCTGCTTCTCGTTCCGGCTTCCTCTTCTCCTCGTTCCGGCTTCCTCTTCTCCTCTTTCCGGCTTCTTCTTCTACTCGTTCCGGCTTCCTCTTCTCCTCGTTCCGGCTTCCTCTTCTGCTTCTCGTTCCGGCTTCCTCTTCTCCTCGTTCCGGCTTCCTCTTCTCCTCTTTCCGGCTTCTTCTTCTACTCGTTCCGGCTTCCTCTTCTCCTCGTTCCGGCTTCCTCTTCTCCTTCTCGTTCCGGCTCCCTCTTCTCCTCTTTCCGGCTTCATCTTCTCCTCTTTCCGGCTTCCTCTTCTACTCGTTCCGGCTTCCTCTTCTCCTCGTTACGGCTTCCTCTTCTCCTCTTTCCGGCTTCCTTTTCTCCTCGTTCCGGTTTCCTCTTCTCCTCTTTCCGGCTTCCTCTTCTCCTCTTTCCGGCTTCTTCTTCTACTCGTTCCGGCTTCCTCTTCTCCTCTTTCCGGCTTCCTCTTCTCCTCTTTCCGGCTTCTTCTTCTACTCGTTCCGGCTTCCTCTTCTCCTCTTTCCGGCTTCCTCTTCTCCTCTTTCCGGCTTCTTCTTCTACTCGTTCCGGCTTCCTCTTCTCCTCGTTCCGGCTTCCTCTTCTCCTTCTCGTTCCGGCTTCCTCTTCTCCTCTTTCCGGCTTCTTCTTCTACTCGTTCCGGCTTCCTTTTCTCGTCATTCCGGCTTCCTCTTCTCCTCGTTCCGGCTTCCTCTTCTCCTCTTTCCGGCTTCCTTTTCTCCTCGTTCCGGTTTCCTCTTCTCCTCTTTCCGGCTTCATCTTCTCCTCTTTCCGGCTTCTTCTTCTACTCGTTCCGGCTTCCTTTTCTCCTCGTTCCGTTTTCCTCTTCTCCTCGTTCCGGCTTCCTCTTCTCGTTCCGGCTTCCTCTTCTCCTCGTTCGGCTTCCTCTTCTCCTCTTTCCGGCTTCTTCTTCTACTCGTTCCGGCTTCCTTTTCTCCTCGTTCCGGCTTCATCTTCTCCTCTTTCCGGCTTCCTCTTCTCCTCTTTCCGGCTTCTTCTTCTACTCGTTCCGGCTTCCTCTTCTCCCCGTTCCGGCTTCCTCTTCTCCTCTTTCCGGCTTCCTTTTCTCCTCGTTCCGGTTTCCTCTTCTCCTCTTTCCGGCTTCATCTTCTCCTCTTTCCGGCTTCTTCTTCTACTCGTTCCGGCTTCCTTTTCTCCTCGTTCCGTTTTCCTCTTCTCCTCGTTCCGGCTTCCTCTTCTCGTTCCGGCTTCCTCTTCTCCTCGTTCCGGCTTCCTCTTCTCCTCTTTCCGGCTTCTTCTTCTACTCGTTCCGGCTTCCTTTTCTCGTCATTCCGGCTTCCTTTTCTCCTTGTTCCGGCTTCCTCTTCTCCTCGTTCCGGCTTCCTCTTCTCCTCTTTCCGGCTTCTTCTTCTACTCGTTCCGGCTTCCTCTTCTCCTCGTTCCGGCTTCCTCTTCTGCTTCTCGTTCCGGCTTCCTCTTCTCCTCGTTCCGGCTTCCTTTTCTCCTTGTTCCGGCTTCCTCTTCTCCTCGTTCCGGCTTCCTCTTCTCCTCTTTCCGGCTTCTTCTTCTACTCGTTCCGGCTTCCTCTTCTCCTCGTTCCGGCTTCCTCTTCTGCTTCTCGTTCCGGCTTCCTCTTCTCCTCGTTCCGGCTTCCTCTTCTCCTCTTTCCGGCTTCTTCTTCTACTCGTTCCGGCTTCCTCTTCTCCTCGTTCCGGCTTCCTCTTCTCCTTCTCGTTCCGGCTCCCTCTTCTCCTCTTTCCGGCTTCATCTTCTCCTCTTTCCGGCTTCCTCTTCTACTCGTTCCGGCTTCCTCTTCTCCTCGTTACGGCTTCCTCTTCTCCTCTTTCCGGCTTCCTTTTCTCCTCGTTCCGGTTTCCTCTTCTCCTCTTTCCGGCTTCCTCTTCTCCTCTTTCCGGCTTCTTCTTCTACTCGTTCCGGCTTCCTCTTCTCCTCTTTCCGGCTTCCTCTTCTCCTCTTTCCGGCTTCTTCTTCTACTCGTTCCGGCTTCCTCTTCTCCTCTTTCCGGCTTCCTCTTCTCCTCTTTCCGGCTTCTTCTTCTACTCGTTCCGGCATCCTCTTCTCCTCGTTCCGGCTTCCTCTTCTCCTCTTTCCGGCTTCTTCTTCTACTCGTTCCGGCTTCCTCCTCTCCTCTTTCCGGCTTCCTCTTCTCCTCTTTCCGGCTTCTTCTTCTACTCGTTCCGGCTTCCTCTTCTCCTCGTTCCGGCTTCCTCTTCTCCTCTTTCCGTCTTCTTCTTCTACTCGTTCCGGCTTCCTCTTCTCCTCTTTCCGGCTTCTTCTTCTCCTCTTTCCGGCTTCTTCTTCTACTCGTTCCGGCTTCCTCTTCTCCTCGTTCCGGCTTCCTCTTCTCCTCTTTCCGGCTTCTTCTTCTACTCGTTCCGGCTTCTTCTTCTCCTCGTTCCGGCTTCCTCTTCTCCTCTTTCCGGCTTCTTCTTCTACTCGTTCCGGCTTCCACTTCTCCTCGTTCCGGCTTCCTCTTCTCCTCTTTCCGGCTTCTTCTTCTACTCGTTCCGGCTTCCTCTTCTCCTCTTTCCGGCTTCTTCTTCTACTCGTTCCGGCTTCCTCTTCTCCTCGTTCCGGCTTCCTCTTCTGCTTCTCGTTCCGGCTTCCTTTTCTCCTCGTTCCGTTTTCCTCTTCTCCTCGTTCCGGCTTCCTCTTCTTCTCGTTCCGGCTTCCTCTTCTGCTTCTCGTTCCGACTTCCTTTTCTCCTCGTTCTGGCTTCCTCTTCTTCTCGTACAGGCCTCTTCTTCCTCTCGTTCGTATTGTTTTCAACGCGATTGATTATACTGCACGCCCGCGTGCAAAACGTTCTTTGCATGAAGGCAGTCTTGCGACCGCGTGAATGACTCAGTTCATGGGCGTCGCGTAACCGATTTACTCAACAATTGCTTTGCGTATTGCACTACCAGATTGTTCCTCACTTAATCTAACGTACTTTCTTCTGACCAAATCAGCACTCATTCACTTCCGTACTACTAGCTACACAATCCACTAGATAATTCATTAACGCCACTACTTCGGCTTCTTACAACTTGTCTTACAATAACTTCGTTACTTCGATCAAAATCTGAACACGTAGCGCATTCGACACAATCTCAAACAAAACGTACTCGACAACAATTCGAACAAGAAGCGTATTCGACGACAACTCTAACAAGAAGGGGCTAGTGGTCAGCGGACCGGCGTATTTATTTCGCTGGATCTTGCCCTCATACGGGTGGGCCGGACCTCGCCTCCCCACCGAGGCTGACCGCGTAGCACGTCCCCGCTACAGACTTTGCACCGAGCGCTGCGCGATCTCGCCGGTGCTCGCCGCATTTCTCACCGCCGCCGTATTCCGCGCGTCTTTCAAATGGTTCTCATGCCTTCAATAATGGTTTTATTGTTGGTAATGGATGGGAATGCCACATTCGTTACAATATTTAACACTGTTATGTAGCATGTGGAATATCGAAGTTGTCCGGCTCCGACTACCCATTTCTCTAAGTTGAATGAACATTCTACTCCGTTTTCCTTTTCCACATGAAAGATGCATGTCTCTTTCCTATATCTTGAAGTTACTTCGTGAAATCACTTCATTAGGCAGTTACCGGCATCTTGGGAATCGCTTTATTTCTTTGAGTGTTTCGCTTGCAATGTAGTTAGCAAATACGCACATAAATGAGTTACAGCTATTTCTTCGATTTAATAGTGTATCGATACCGATGCTGAATTTCCTCTAATATGTGTTCTGTAGAACGATGTAATTCAGTTCTCTTTGCAAGCTAATGGTTGACTGCAGTACTGAATTATTTATTCAGTTCAAAGGAAGGACGAGTTCAATTCAAAGGAAGGTCGTTTTTCAATTCAAAGGAAGAACGAGTTCTCAAGAAAGTAACAGAAAGTAACAGTTGTACAGAAAGTAAGGGATTAGAAACAGTTCACTTCAGGGAAATTGTAGTAACTGTGGAAAGGAAAAACTTCTAACAATTTTCAAAACTATTACAATAAAGAGGGAAAGGTACAGTAACAAGCACATTTACTTCGAAAGGAAATAAATGATTAGCAAATTTCACAAAACGAAAACTGAACTCTTTTCAAAACACTTCAAAGCATTCATGAACTTCCAAAGAAAAATTAAAGAGCAATTTATACTTCCTGACTTTTCACATCAATTTACACTGTTATCTACAGCAGTAGAAGGAGAAATGGTCAAAGGAGCACATGAAATGCTCCTGCCTAAATGGTCTGCTGCAGCGCATGGCAAGTCAGTGGTAATTGAAGCTAAGGACGATCCGCTCCTTTTCACATAGCGCCACACCACGCTATCACCGTGCCAGATCCCACTGCTCAAAAACGCAACCACATGCCACGACTTGTCAGCTCCGAAGTGCCCAGGGCTCAACCCCGACACCACAGCTGATCCCCTTCCCCCCAAGGTGGGAGAGAGGCGGCGGTGGCGAGACTGCTGCTCCGCCTGTGGGGGCGACAGAGCGCTGCACCGTTCAGTCACAAACACACACACACACACACACACACACACACACACACACACTGTTTCTATTTCGCTGGCGGCAAAACTAGGTATTGGGGCGTACCAGCGGGAAAATCAATTTTCTTATAAGTGGGACGCGCGAAATTCATATTTGGGCCCCATAATTCACTGCACCACTATGAAACGCTCGTAACGAGCGGGAAGCTGCTAATTTGCTCAAAGAGCGTACAGCTGGGCGGAAAGTTAAATGTTTAAAGTCCGCGAGGGGAAAAACATTTATTCGGGCCGGGCCCCAGTGCGAAGTCCGTGGGAGTCACTGGCGGGCACAAACTTAATTTTTTTCATACATTGATGTAAAGCAGTCTGGAATGAAAACATGCAGAACCGTCTAGCACTAATCAGAAAGATCCTAATCTATCAATTACCTATTTACTAATTCTATACAAACAAAATGCAAAGAAAAACAATATGTACGCCAGGGGCGGCTCGTCCTAAGGGGCCACAGGGGCCGGGCCCCACCAATATTTCTGTGGTCACGGGGTAAAAGTTCTCAAGTCAAAAATCTTAGTTTGGAGAAAACAAGGGTTAGATTTTTGAGCCATCGCTTGTTCCTAGGCTAAAGGCTATTTCTTAATGTTTTTTCTTGTTAAGGAGGCAACATTTGAATTCGGACGTTTTACTAAAATAAAATGTAGATACTTAACTTGTAGTTTCAGTACTTACCCAATTTTGCCAAAAATTGACTTAAGAACTTTTACCCCGTGACCACAGATTTAATAAAGCACAGAAATGTTTATATATCTTTACAGTAATCTCTTTGTCATACATAATTGTAGTACTTCATTGGAATTCTTTATTCGTGAAAATCGACAATTCGTCTCTAGAACTCATTCCAAGTCCCAATAACCAAGAATTGAGGATCATAGTTCCTTGCAGCACTCAAAGATAGCGTTAGTAGTGCTCAAGGGGCCCAGCCTGTGTGGGCCCCAAAGCTGTAACCCCAATCCATTTACAAGGTCAGCGCCCTTTCGTACTGGGCGCGACCATTGCTTGCTAATTTTAGCTGTCCTAGGGGCTCGCATCAGCGGCTCCTTCGCAGAGAAACGACAGTCTGAGCGCGCCGTTTTCAAAGTGCACGTGAAGTTCTGCGCGCTGTAAGATGAACTTAGTGAATTCATTACACTGTTTTCCGTTTTCTTCACTCAGATTTGAAGAAAAAAATGATATTAAATGGTTAGGAGCACATCAACCGAGTGACTTATCATTTACACAAGCTGATGGAAAGAAGAAACAAACATTCTGTATTTCCAGGTTTCAGAAAAAAATCATGGTTGACTGTGAGTGAAGAAAAACAAAGATAATTTTGCTTTTATTATTTGGTGAGGGATTGTGGACGACAGTAGGCTGTAAGGATCTGAAACATTTGAACGAAAGGATAAAGAAACACGAAGAAAGTGCATTGCATTTGGAAAATGCTTGCAAATTTCAAACATTTGGAACTGTGAACATTGTTGTACAGATTGATTCGGCGATGAAAATTTCAATCAAGAAACATAATGAACAAGTCGCAAAAAAACAGACATTTTAAGTAGAATAACTGAGTGTTTAGTTAAGTACCATGGCTTTCATCATTCATGAACTAGTAGCATTGAGAGGGCATGATGAATCAGAAGATTCAAAAGATCGTGGCAATTTTTTACACTTAACGTAACTCGGCAATCTAGATAGTGTGTTAGATGATCATTTAAACAATTCTTATATTTATAAATATAACTCACACATGACAAAGAACGAGGTGCTAAATTATATGTATGAAGTGTATTTGGAGGAAATGAAGAAAGACATGTAGCTGATTTTATTTCTCTGCAAGCCGATTAAACAATTGGCATAACAAGTCGAAGTCAACTTGTCTTAATTTTCCGATACGTTCCCCTTTCGAACTTTCATCATTCCGGAAGATAAGGTAAGGTCATTAGCGTTATTTTTGTAAAAAATCTTTTGTTTCCATTGACATACCAATATTTGATTAAATGACTTATTAAAAATTCCTACTTCTGTTGTTTAACTTATAGATTTAATGGCATAATTAACTAATAAATAATATTAATTAAACAATTGATTAAATGATGATTATTTGATTAAATAAGTTATTGATTCTGAGATGATATTCATGCTTTCACACCTGGCTCCACGAGGAAAAAATGTCACGAGCCGCCACTGATGTAGGCAGTTGCCTCGAGTACACCCAATCGAAAATTTCATCAAAAAACACATACTCCAGTTTAAGCAGCCCATAACGAAACAGTAACAAAATTACATGGAATGAATAGCAGTGCCAATCTCAAATAGATGCACAAAAGTGAATTCAATAAAAAAGTTTGAAATGCCATCTGGCAGGTCTAACTACACGACCTCAATTAAATAAGTGCTCAATTATAAAATTATTGTAAAGGGAAAATTTCCATCAGGAGTAACCGTGGACAGCCAACTGGGATAGAGTAAGGGGATTTACTATGCATGTGGGCTTAAGCAAATAGAGGATCTAGCCAAAATGCATAGTTTTTACAGTGGGCACAACAGAAAGCTCTGGCTTGTCCTTACTGCTACCGTGCAAACTACCCCGGAGATATCAGAGAACACTCTCTCTACTTTTCCAACTTCCAGAACGAGGGCGGAGATGCCTCAATTAAAAGTACTTAATCATTTGTTTGTTGTGGTGATGACTCCTTTTTCCATTTAACTCTTTGCTGTAAGGTATGAAGGTAGTTACATGACCAATACTTCCAAATTATGGCTAATTTATTATTTAGATCAAAGAACTGATGCGCAGGAGTTATCTGTGAGGGGTTGCCCATGCACTAAGTGATTTGGGGTCAAATTAAGTTGTCACCCAGTTCACTAGAGGTGACCTCAAGCGGTGTTGAGTTTAAACGAGCTTCGATTTTAGCAAGAATCGTACAAGGTAAACAAAGGGACAATCTGTTGCCCTAAAGTGTCACGTAAATGGAATTTTAGACTTTTTACACATGCTTCTGTCAGAGAGTTCCGGTGTGGAGAGTAGATAGGGCAAAAGTACCACGAGGTACCCTGCACTGACAATTTTGTAACAACTTGCAAGTTCTGAGGAGGAAGAATAAGTGATTCGTCTCCGCAATGATGCGACTAACCTTTTTTGAATGTGGTAGCATTATCACTATACATTTGCACAGGGTAACCTCTCCGTGACCCAAATCGTTCAAAGGCAGCAATGAATTGGGAAGCAGATAAGTTTTCTACAATTTATAAATGGGCTCCCTTCGTACTATATGACATATAATTCCAAGACTTATGAGAGACTTTCGATCTTGTAAGTGAAGGCCTTGTCAAAATTGACCCACAAAAATCCAAGGATGTGTGAGCTCATGGCCGAGAGGGGTTAACACGGCTGGGATCTGTGTTGTATACTAAAATGAGAAAATCAACCACTTTGTTTAGTATAACAATTTATTATTCAAAATGCCAAAATCGTAATCCAAATACAAGCCAGGTCCCGTTCTCCGTATGCGCAGCAGTCCCGTTGTCGTAGCGTGGTCTCCAGAAATCCAGGTGCTCAAATCCTATGGCGTAGCGCGTTCGTCGTATCTCGTGGGCAGGCTTCTCTCGGCGGTGATCACTCGTACTCCAGACTTCAACTCGAACTGCCATCGTGGAGTGGCGCCCCGCTTATATAGCGCCGCTGGGTAGGGGGAGTGCCGCCGGCCCCTCCGTTGCCCCCACCGGGGCGGCCCTGCTGTTGGCCGTGTGCGGTCGGGCGAAACGTGGCTGCTCGCCGCTGGCGGCAAGCGGCGTCGCTCCCAGTGACCCTCGTGGCGGCCCGCCGATCTACCGGTCTGGCGGGCAGCGCTCGTAGTTCGTGGCATCGGCCACAGATGCCACAATCTGTTCAACAGGGGCGGCTTGCCGTCGTTTGCAAGTCATGCAAGCATTAATTACTCTCTTTGTTGCACGTCGTAAGGAGGGAATCCAGAACTGCTGGCGTATACATCCCATCATCAGGACTAGACCTGCATGTAAAAATGAGAAGTGTATCATTTCAAAAAAAGGACAGTAAATTATTGGTCAGGTGGAGTGATGACAGGATGCTTGTTCAACCTCTCCACAAGAAGAGAGAATGCATTGAACGACAACCACCCGCATGAGCCCATCAGGGCCTAGATAATATGGATTCAAACTAAGTAGAGATGATTTAGGAGGCAATGCCTTCTTTTTTAAACGTGATTTATATTCAAGAGGGTACATATGTTGTTGAATGAGTCTTACTATTACAACCGTGGCTCCTCTTAATTCAAGAGGGGATAACCAACCATTTCTCCTCTGTGGAGAAGGTGCAAGGAACAACGCGAGCAGCAATTTCGGCTCGTATATTGTTAACAAACCTTAAACAGAGTGCCGACACTTATGAGTTTACAGTGCCTGCCAAGCAGAAATTGAATAAAGGGATTCCTGTTTCAAGAATATTGGAGGAAGAAAGAACTGATTGGTAAGCAGTGAACAAACAACAGGGAGAGTCCACATTGTCACTTTCTGCTACTTCAGCGTACACAAAAGACTCGGCCCAGTGAGAGACAGGTTCTTTCAACCTCAGCAGTCCTTTAAACGAGAGAGGAATGTGCTGCTGCACTTGTGGGGAGATTCCACTGGTCAGTAGATCAGCCGGGCTGTGCTTCGAGCCGACATTCGAGCGCCAACAAGACAGTGGATAGCATGCCACCATCTGGTAAACTCTATGCATCCAGCTTATGATTGCCTTTTACTAGTCAGTGCAAAACAATACAACTATCTGAAAAAAGATAAACTTGATTAACTGAACGCACAATTTTAAATGCTCTCACCACCCTCTTGGCAAACTCTACCAACAACAATGCTGCACAACTCCAAGCGAGCAACAGTGGACCCTGTCAACGGAGCAAGCCTCGACTTGGAACACAATAGGTGACAGCAGGAATACAGCAGGACACAACAGATGCAGAATTATAATTAACAAGATACAATACTGCACCACGAGCGTTAAGAGAGGCATCACAAAATCCTGCCACATACGCCGGAAGGTGAGCATGGGATATAATCTTGCGTGGGAGTATACAACAGTTTCATTCAATAAGGACTGCCCGTAACAAGCAAGTTCAGAATCGAGTGGAGTATTCCAATATAAATTCAAAAACCACAATTGTTGCAAAAAAGCTTCAATTTTACCAGGAAAGAATTTAAAAAATCTAAAGGGTCATAAAAGAGACTATCAGATGCAAAACGACTCTTTTTGTGAAACATGGGAAATTTAAGGTATCTGGATTGGATTGGATGTTGTACGTAATGCAAAGTGTGTCGTTGTGTGAGCTCCATGTCAAGCGTCATATTCTGTGAGTAGTGTCTGAGGCCAGGGGCGTGGAGGTGTATTGCGCTTGGGTGCCATTTAGTGTGTCAAGAAACAATGCAGAATTGCTGTTGACCTTCCTTAATTTAAAATGAGCTTCTTTGAGCACTAGCAACTTCTTTGAAACAAGAATGCCGCTTTCTCTGTACTATTGCTTCCAGAATGCAAGTCATTTACATAAAAGCCATGGCCTAGTCGCAACTTCAGGGTTAGTTTTCAATATCTCTTCAGCTAATTTGTTAAGGAATCTTATACTAAGTAATGCGGACGAAACCATACCATATGTTACCGTTTTCAAAGTAAAAATTTTAACGGGTTCCCGAGGGTTCTCTCTCCACGAAACACTCTGAAATTTAGTATCGGCATCATGTACCCTGACCATTCTATACATTTTTTAATATCTGCTGTGAAACAAACATTAAACAATAAAAACCTAAGCATTATATCAACGAGCTCTGTTTGGACAGAGTGTCTCGCCCACAGCAAATCGTTGAGACATAATCCAGAAGAAAATTGAGCACTACAATTAAAGACCACGCGGAGGGGTGTGTTTTTTTATTGTGCATTGAACACACAAAAATGAGGTATAAAATAAAAAGGAGAAGCCACCTTCTCAACACAACACATCTCAACACACTCTCTACATGCCCCAATTCAATATATTCTTGCATGAACTTGACGTTTATATATTTTAGCTCTTTGTCTTTTGCAAATGTGCTTTCTAATGCAAGCAAAAACTGCTTGCCTACATAATGCGAATTCCTTAGTAAATGTGGAGGGCGCTTGAAAGGCAAGGAAATACTCCATTGTCCAACCTAAAAGTCTCATCAATAAACTTTTGTCACACAGGTGATCCAAGTCTGAGAAGTTTTCATCACGAAAAGGCAAAGTCTCAGAATTGCAAGCTTTCTCACAAATATTGCTTAAGGAGGAAAAATCGGCAGTCATGAAAAACACTGAGCTGGGGCTACACCACATTGCAATACTGTGGGCAACCGATCCCCGGATATTACATTTCCTAACTTCGTATCAAGAATGAAAACTTTTAAAATTTAGCTGCACTTTTTAGTTTTAAGCTCTTGGAAAAAAGGAAGAGTTCAACAAAATGTCCAATTTTCGAGAAAGAAAGAATTGGTCATCAGCCAGTTTTAGCCCAGCAAGCAACTTCAGGGCAGCTAAATTTATGCTTCTTCGAGGGGTGGATTTGGAAATGGCTGGAACCACCAAACATTATATTGCCCTTTTTCAATTACAACATCTCGAGGACACTACAAGCTGAACTCTAGCATTTGAGCCAGAAGTAAGTGCATTAATAGAGTAAATGGTGGCGCCATGCTCTATCCGCTTAAGGCGCAGTGCTTGGACCAGCGACTCGGTCATAAGGGACACCTCGCTCCCAGAATCTAGCGACGCCCTGGCTGGCAGGGTTGGACTCAGTTCGTTAGTTGTAATCACGATGGCTGTAGGAAGAAGAGAACCAACTTTACATGACTAACCAAGTGTGTTAACGTATGAGTTGTGGTATCGTGTGCTTGTGTGTGTATTGTGTGTGTTATCGTGTATTCAGGGTGGTGAATGCTGGTCCGGCAGAGGTGTTGGGGCACTAAAAGAAAGGGGTGAAGTCATATTATGGACATTCTGTACTGCTCTATGTGGAAGAAAATTTTGAAGAAGTGAATGGTTGGTTTTTACCACACGTTTTACAACTTCGCTGAGAGCAATGATGAGAAGGGCCTTCTCTTCGAAGGCAGTTGGGGCAGAGCTGATGCGAAGACACAAAATCCCATCTCTGCTGAACAGCCATTGTTCGAAAAAAGGGGCAGGTGTAAAGTCAGTGCTCTCCAGAACTGAAGCTGTGCAGGATGGAAGACTGGAGGCTGGTGATCTCGCTTTTATTTAATTATTTGGTCAAAAAACAGTAAAAATTGTATATGACGTGTGGGAAAAGAGATTATCTGCGCACATTTTCTTGAGGCCCAGAATGTTAAAAAAAACATTTGAAAAACTAGAAATAAGAATTTAAAAAATAATTATTATTTTAGAAAAATAAAAATTTTGAAAAATGTTTGTTCCCGAGTTATAGGAAATCAATTTCAGCGGAAACTGTACTGCTGATTTGATTTTTCTGCATTGCTAACAAAATAGTAATGAACATCAGTTCTACTACAAGCAAAAGCCAGTGCTCAACCTACCACTACAAGCAAAAGCAGTGCTCAACAAACGTGCGCACAGTGAAGCTACATTTATGTCCAGAGGCAAAACAAGGGTCATCTCAGCATTTGCTCAATGGATCAGGGAAACTGGACAAAAACCTGATCGTCATGGGGGTCTTTAACCCCGAAGCTGAAGTACATTACAGGCGTATTAAATATTTTTTAAAAATGTATACAATACAAACGTAAACTAATTCATTATATATCTTTGTTTTGTTACATTATTTTTCTTTTTCACGATCAGTATAGTCTCTAATTGTATAGAAACAGTTTTGCAGCAGAAAATATTTTACTTTAAACTTAAATTTGTGTACCGACTTTAATTGTTTTGTGTCATCTGGCAATGCGTTGTAAAGTAACGTACATGTATTGTATGTTGATTTCTTGTACTGAGCTGTTGATACTGACACTTGATGCACGTGATTTCTACGGCGTGTGTTATAATTATAAATATAAATATTGCATGAAAATATGTTCCCTCCGTTAAGTAGGTCTTTTTTGACAAATATTACAGTTTCGTGAATAAATAGACAAGGCAATGGTAAGATTCCCAGCTCAATGAAAAGAGGCTTGCAGGGATCACGTGGAAGGCATTTTTTCATTATTCGAATAATTTTCTTTTGCAATCTGAAGGTCTGAATACTAGAGGATGAGCTTCCCAGAATATTATGCCATATCTCAGGCGGGAATGTACATTTGCAAAATAAACGCAACGAGCTGGATGAAGATTTACAGAATTTGAAAGAATTCTGAATGCGTAACATAATGAACTTAATTTAGTGTTTAATTCTGTTACATGTACATTCCATTTGAGGTTTGATTGAATTGAGAGACCTAAAAATTTTGTTATTTATTATTAATGTATCTGTAAAATAAATATCGATATCAATTTGTACGTATTCTATTGTTCTAACAAGTTTGTATTTAAAATTAAAATTATTTAGAAAAAAATTGATGCATGTAAAATTACTGTATGTTTCGATCCATGAGATTCGGTCAAGGTAGGCTGAATAATAAAATGTATTTATTGTTTACTAATGCTTTATTGCTTTCAGTACGGAGCTTGATATACACTGCTTAACTTACCTGGATCGAGAGGATTGTGGTTACGAAGGGAATATGAAAAAAGTTGAATAATGCTACATGTTCTCTCTAAAGAAGGGGATTATGAGAGGGAATTTTGAGGGAAAGTAAGGAAACAAGTGAGTCAAGTTAGCATCCTGTTTATTTGTTAATTAGTAAATATGGTATAATTAAAATTAGGTAAAAATAAAATCTTGTATGTGGTACCACGTGCGTTAACTAGTTCTAACGATCGAGCGGCGAGAAAATGCCGCTGGTGGAGTGCTATGAAAGCTTGTACGATGTTTTTGTTCATGTTATTTTGTTAAGTTGTGAAGTTCTGTAATGTTAAGTTAGCTATTCTGCCACCAAGTTCTCAAACTTAATTGCAGAATTAGTAATAAATTTAATAATCTAATTTAATAAATTCTGATACAATTTTTGTTGATGTAATTCATATATCATGAATATAAACGTAATGTACGTATTCTACCTTTATTTACAGTGTTGTGATTTGTTTGTATTTTCGGCACATTTAAGTATTCTACTATTTTTCAGGCTACCTTGGCCAAATACAAAGATCTGAAACATCTAATTGATGACAAAGCTGGTCGTGAATCTACCATATTCAATTCATTTCAATTCAATTCAATTTTATTAGTACAGGATTAACCTACTACAAATTACTGCGTATATTCACAGCTCTATCATAAAAAATTTCATTACAAATAATATCTGATAGAATACGTAATTAGCACAAGATACAATATAAATAACACAATGTAAATGTAAATACAGTTACAATGTAAATGTACAATGTAAATAATACAGACAATAACAAAATAATACAATAAGATAAGATACAAAAGAACTGAGAAGAATAACAATAACATAAGATACAAAAGAACTGAGACAACAGAACATACAAATACATATAGAACAACCTGTATGAACTGAGACAACGGGTGGAATTTAGCTTGAACAATTCATTTGTGATAATTGCTCCTAATTTCAGCATTGATGAAGTAACATTGTACAGAGTTTTAGATCTTTCAGAGTGTAGTTTAAAGAGACAATTTGGAAAGGATAATACATCATTTTGGTATGCTCCTCTAAGCCCTTTATATATTGGGCATAAAATATTTTTTTTATATATTTACATAAAATATGTTTCAGATTTTCATCCGTATTCATATTACATAACGAGCAGATTGAATCTGAGTGTATTTTGTGCCACATATTTCTCCTATTGATGTTGATTTCATTGCCGCTGGACATCCTTTTCTGAGGGACTGCTCTAGTAATGGAAGTGGGGAGAGCCTAAGTTAGGTAGTTCTGTGTTTCTGTAGATCCACGAGGATTACCAGTTTCTTCATCCACGAAGAAACTGGTAATGTCTCGAAGGAAAAGAGCAAACACTGTAGGGCTCAACGAATCACCTTGTAGTATGCATTACGCACCTTGAATATGCGATATGAACGTAGTTATTTTCTTCCTGAGGGAGGGCGCTACAACGGCTTTTGGGATCCCCACCCCAGGCGGAGCAATCTAAAGGGCGTTGCGGGCGCCGGAGGGCTGCGACGCGGGCGCCTCGGCGTCCTGCAGCTGGTGAGCGGGGGCGCGGCGCCGGAGCAGGCGCGGCCCGCCCAGGGCCATGAAGGCCGCGCCGGCCGGCGCCGTCAGCAGGATGCTCAGCACGTTCACGTTGAGGAGGACGCGCCCGCGCGCCACGGCCAGCGGGGAGGGCGGCTGCAGGGCGCGCGCCGCGTCCAGCGCCACAGGTCCCAGCGCCGCCTGCAAACGTTAAGAAGCATCCGCTTAGAAAATCGCGATCCCAACTCATAATTAAGAACATGAAAGTTTAAAAGATTAAGGGAATCTGAAACTGAAAAAATTGAACTGACATGTCTGTATACATATACACTCATCGTCATAAACAAAGCTGCGCCCCGAAGGACCCTACTGATCTGCTGCAAACTTGGTGGGTATTTTTCCCACCATTCACTATGCCAATGGTTTCGTTTTCACGGTCGGCCGTGCACTGAGGGGTCGGGAGTTAGGGCGAGGCGGCACGCCTACCGGGCGAGAAAAAAGGGTCTAAAACGGCCGCGCCGGCCATTGCGACATCGGGTAACGTCGCCAGAGCGTCACCTGCACGAACACTATACCTAGGCGACGCGTTCGACAGCCGTTTGTCCAGATAGAAGCTTTCGAGAGGGGCTGCGTCGTGGGTGTGCGGGAGGCCGGTTGGTCCTGTCGCCGTATTGCGCGCCACAACGGTCGTAAGAAAACCACCATCGCCCGCTGTTGGCGGCTATGGATTGAGGAAGGTACACACATACACACGACATGCAGGATCTGGACGTCCGCCACGCACCACGAGGAGGGAGGAACGACGGATGGTCCGCCACGGGCGACCAGATCCAACGGCAACGATAGGTGCTTCAGCGGTGATTCAGAGGGCTGTGCAGCCTGCACTGTCACATCTTGTAAGTGCTATACTACTAGCAGGCGTTTGTACAAGGCAGGGATCGCATACCACAGCCATCTCCCAAGCATACATTGCTGCTGTGGATACTCTCCCATGGCAAGCCACATTGCCAGGCCTTTCCCCGATCGAGAATGTTGGGGGTGCTACAAAGCGTGCGAACAGGACACCAACCCCTACCCACGAATCTGCAAGAACCGCGCGCTCCGGTGCAGGCTGCATGGCATGGACTCCTGTTCATTAGACACCTGTTCAACTACATGCCACGACATCTGGACACGTGTGTTTACCAACATGGCGACCTCACGCCAAACTAACATGTACAATCTATGGGCGTGTAGTGCAGTAAATATTGGTCCAACAAACGTGAAAATGTAATAATTTCGTATGCGTTTTTTTTAAATCGCAGAGGTTCGACTCAGACCAGATGGACAGGGATTTCTTCAATTAGGAAAAAATCCTACGCATGGTTTAGGCGCCAGTCTTGTTCACATATGCTGGATGGGTGGACTGACGTCACACACACACACATAAACCCACGCGCGCGTCACACACATACTCGCGCGCGTGCCACACCCACGCGGGAGCGCCAAACACGCGCGCTCCACACACACCCTTTCTTTCGTTCTCTCTCTCTTTCTCTCTTTCTTCCTCTCCTTTCTCTTTCTCTCTTTCTTTGCCTTTCTTTCTCACTCTCACACACAGCATACACACTCAGCAGAACGTTTGTTGGGATCAACGGTCAAACATCCGTCGTTCACATTTCAATCCTCCCCCACTGCGAAAAGAAATTTAGCCTGGCTGATTCATATCCTGGCAGAAACCGCAGGCCCCGCGGCGCGCGACGATTTCTGCACTTCGAGCGCCGGCACATCACAATTGCTGCAAAAACTACTTGCCATACTTCACAGTACTTAAAATTCATATTTTTGAGTTTTGGAAGGTGCTGCTAAAATTTCATGTATCATCCGAGTATGCAGTACGATTTTTTTTGCGTGTGTGTTAGACTGATTTGGCAGACAGAGAAAAAACATTGTGAAATTAGGAATGCATAAGATGAACAGCTGTACATTCGAAAAATTATAGTTGATGGATTCCATTATTATTTTACGACCCGTCACCTGCTATGATAATTAGTTCCGTAAGTGTAGTGTATACTTTATTCCAGGAGGTGGGTTGAGTTAGCTCTTAGCTGCTCTATGTCGCTCTCTGCTGCGACTCTGACTGGGAGGTCGTAGGGTTCGAATTCTAACGGCGGTGTAATTTTCGACACCAGCATAATTTAGTTGGGTTGAATTAAGCAGCTGTCTAGAGGACAATTCTAGACGCCAACTGCTCTGATCAAAACCAGGCGAATGGACGAGAATTACATTGCCAAACGGACCGCGCGCCGCACACTACTTTCGTTCCTCTTGATTGATTGATTGTTAATGATTCCGGGCGCACCAACAGCTAAGGTCATTAGTCTCGTAAATTTAGTACATGTTTTTCCTAGGGAGGTGGAGGTGATCTTTCCCGCTGGATGGCGAATTCTGGCGCCGACCTACTGTCAGCTAGTGGGGTTTTCATCAACCAGGTATCTCCCGCCAGCGAGCCACCGCTTCAGCCGGGACAAGCTCTAACACTATGCTCTCGACAGGTCTCCTGGCATATGAGGTAGTGTAGTGTACGTAAGTATAAGTTTGTGTAAGGAGTGAGGATTGGACAAGGAAGAGGAAAGAAAGATCGCGCGCGATCCGACGAGAATTCTAGCGGCCGGCTGCTCTGATCCGTAGTTTTCCTTGGTTTCTCCGATCAATACTAGGCGAAGGAGTAGTACCCAAACAAACGGACCACGGACCGCACACAATCTTTCCTTCCTCTTTCTTGTCCTAGCCGTTATTTACACACAGTTATACTTACTACATGCACTGCACTACCACTCATGCAGGGAGACCGCGCGGGAACTTAGAGCTTGTCCCAGCTGGGGGGGGAGCGCTGGGGGGAGATTCCTGGTTAAGAGAAACCCCGCTAGTCGACGAAAGGTCGGCGTCTAATCTTACCATCCAAGGAGGAAGATCGTTGCCACCCCTCATAGAAAGCGCATGCAATTGACGCGCTCAGAATAACTAATAATCACTCAATCGTTAATAGGAACAACCTGCAGGCTCTGACTGGTCTCCTGAGGTCTAATAGTGTAGTGCGTGAAAGAGTGTGTGTGTAAGGCGAAAGGATGAGGAACAAAAGATAATGCGCGATCAGTGGTCCGTTTTTTAAGTACTACTCAGTCATTCACCTGGTACTGATCGGAAAAAACATGGAAAACTACCGTTCAGAAAACCAGACCATTATAATTATTTCCCAATCGACGACAGAATTCGTCCTAGCTACTGTAGAATATGTCTAGTGAAAAAATACGCTATCGTTGAGACTCGAGCCCTAGGACCCCCTGGTCAGAAATTCTGCGGTGTCCATAGTTGTTCCGCTGAGCCATCTCAGCGGAAAAAATCACAATGATTTTGCCCCCAAAACCTGTATGATTATACTGAAACACCGGTATTTTCAAGAGAAAATACCGGTATATTACTTTTAAATAGAGGTTTTTTGAATAAAGGTAATATACCTCTAATAAAGGAAAATACCTCTAAATAAAGGTAAAATACCTCTAAAAATACCGGTATTTGACGTCTTATCCAGGTATTTTTAAGGTTATTTTGAAAAAAGGTTTAATAGAGGTAAAGGCATTTCTATACCGGTATAAATACCTTTACCGCTATTATTTCGGTATTCGGTCCCTGCCAAAGAGGCTCTATTCTCACATCATTGCCAGAAAACTTTTGTTTCAATCTTAAAAATCTGCCTATTTGTTTTACAATTATATATTATTTACTATTTAGAATTATTATATATTTACGCAAAATCAATCTAATTAACTTCCTATTCACGATCAAGTTCATTTACGTCTTTTACGTTGGTAAGATCAAATCGCGCGCCATTGGCGGCTCTGCGACGTTGCCAAAATGTGAATCTAAAAGTCCTCTAATCAAGCACGTTTTCGTATTGAATGTTGATAATTTCATCTTCTTGTACCATTAATATTCGTGGTGGCGCTAATGAACATGTTCTAAAGGAAATTCCAAATAATTAAAGGAAAATGTCATACCTGTACAGTAGCTTTAGGAAACCAGGCAAAAGCAACGAAGATTCTCTCTTTAAAAGTGAAATCTTCTCCGTAGGCGGCTAACACAGATACTCCCAAACGCAGCTGAAACAAGGACATACCGTGAGGAATTATTACAAACATTTTGTTTTCGTAAAACATTGCATTTACTATCCACTCGTTAATTTATTAGCAGACTTCACCAGGACAATTGTAATGATAATTAAATTGCTTATTCTATGGCAATATTTAATCGTTTAAGAGCTATCAGAAATAAAATCAGACTGATGGGTGTTGAAATAAAATGGAATAAAGAAAATGTATTGGTCATTACAGGGAATATTATTACAAGCAATTGTGAAAGGTTCACATTAGCTTTCAATCATCAAATAATTTTGCAGTGATGGTCGCTGTATTTCAGATCTTCCCTACTAACACGGTATATGGACCACAGGAATAATGGTCCTACTACTACCACTGAGAGGTTTATTTTAGTGTGCGAGGCGTGGCACACTTGAAAGGAGCCACTTTTGGTGCGCCCCGCTAAGAGTGGCGAACAGTGGGAGTTTTAAATACTGTATTGATTTTGCAAGATTTGTAGAGTAATTACCATTTCACGCCAAGATACACATTACTACAACATTCTCTTAAACATTCGTTCGGAAAATTCCATAAGATTCCATAAATGTGGCAAGTTAAATATTCAAGAATGGTTAAACGTTAATTTAACGAAAATTTAGAAAATTGTAATTCGTAATTTTTAGTTGTTTTTACATTAATTATAATGAATATAAATTATTATATAAAGCTTGTAAACAATTTGTTTCAAAATTCAAGTTATAACATTATCAATACGAATAAAAGTGAATTCAACGACCAGGGGCGTGCGGTGATTACTTGGTATACCCCAGCTGCTCGCGGCCAACCAGATTCCCCCACTCCAACGCATACAAAGTAGTCGCGCAACAGGAGATTTTTTAACACAACCGTGAAACAATATTCAAAAAATAAAAAATTGCAACATTCAATACATCATTCTTACACAAGATATATTTTCATGCAAGAAAAAGTAAATTATCATAACTTACAGAACAGGAAAATGAAGTCTGCTTTCTGCAAATGATACTGCAATCAACGAAATGTAAAATCCATTCTTCTTTCATGACTAGCAAAATGCTGCATAGTTTTTTCGAAAAATGAATGTGTGCGTCTTATGTCCTCCAGTAGAGATGTTTCGATAGAGAGTAAGGCTAAATTGGTTAATCTCTTTTCACTTGTTCTGTTTCGAGCATAAGTTTTTATTCTTTTCAGAGCCGAAAACGATCTTTCTACCGATGCTGTTGATACAGGAATAGAACAAATCAGTGATACAAGGCGCGTAAGTTGTGGAAAGCATGTGGATAGCGACATGGAATTCAAAGTTTTCAGTAGTTCATATGGGCTTTTCTCTTTAAACTCTTCGGTGCAATAAAATACAGTAAGTTCATTGCGTAATCTTACTTCATCAAAATTAGTCCCATAAGCTCCAAGCAAGCTAGAAAATTCCTTCTGGGGAAATTGTTTCCTGTATGTGTTATACTTGCTAATATCATTTGATATTAATTCCAAGAACTGCAAATTTCCATAGTCTTGAAATCTAATCTCCAACTGCTTGTCCACATTATCAAAGATTTCGTAATATAGTCGCTTGTAATTTACATTGACTCTCCTAGATTTCTTCGCCAACTTCTCTTATGGTTTCAGAATATACACTTTCATACTCGCTTCTCATATCAGCTATATTTCTTCGTGTTTCTTTAATTTTTTGTCTTCAGTAACCGATGTCATGTCCTTTTGTTTGGAGAATGTTGTACAATATTCCCGAGAACGAAAAGATTTTATCAAAAGTTCTCAACAAAAAGCAATTCAAAAAGTCAGATAAAATTGACAAATAACCAATAACAGGAGCCAATATATCATTTTCAACCTCGTCTTGGTTATTGAGCATAGTAGTGAATACATTCTGAAGATCATTTCTGTGCATATACACAGTGTTAATAAGTCGGTCTGTATAGTTCCATCTAGTTGGGCAAACAGATGGCAATCGTCTTTGTAGAAAATTGTCAAGAAATTTTGCTCGTTTTGGTGACCGCGAGAAGAAGGCCGCAATACCACTCAAATTACTAAAGAAAATTTTACATTCTCTGATGTTATTAACACTACGTGAAAGTACTACATTCAATACATGTGCGTAGCAATGAATATAAACTGCCTGAGGATGAGTCTGTTTTATGAGGGCCTGGACGCCGTTCACATTTCCAGACATGGACGCTGCGCCGTCGTACGACTGAGCTATAAGCTTGTTATTGCAGACAAATTCTGTCAAGTACTCTCTTATAAGCTCTGCTATCGCCGCGGCGCTTCGGTTCGCACTTACATATCCTATAAACCGTTCTTTTGTTTCACCACCGTAAACATATCGGAACACAATTGAAAAGTGAGCAGTGTTGGAAACATCTATTGTTTCATCTACCAACACAGAGACAAAATTAGCATTCGCTATTTCAGATTTAATTTCTTGCAACAGTGAATGAGATATGGAATCTATGAGATCATTTTGTATCCGATTGGATAACCCACGGAATACTGTCGAAGTTTCCAAATGAGTCCTCAGGAGAGAATCATACTCTGCTGTGTAGTGCAGTAGTTCCACATAATTACCACGATTAAGTGACAATCTAGATTCGTCATGTCCTCTGAATGCTAATTCCTGTTTACTTAAGAAACATACGGCGTTTATGAACCTTTTGAGAAGCTCGCGATTTTGTTGCACTTTCTTATTGTGAAGAGATATTTCAGTTTGAAGTTGCTGGTCCAATTGCGTTTCAATACGAGCATGCCCGAATGATACTAAAAGATACGAAGCTCTGATGTGTCCTACTGATAGTTCGTGTGCAGTTGCTGCTTTTGTGAAACTTCCTAAATTTGTATAACCCGATTTTGTCCATGAGGTATTCTGATCTTGACCAAAGAGCAAACAAGACCAACAAAACAAACAATTCAGTCTTTCACTGCCAGCTAGCCATTGATATTTTTCGTAGGCAGAACAAGTGAAATGTCTCGTGAATTTTTTTGTTATCTGCTGTAATTGTGCTAAGGCTGGTGTTGGCCTACCGTTTTCAATCATCTGCTTCTTATCATGGAACTGCCTCGTTGAAAATGGTCTCCTCAAAATATCATCAATTACACACTCACTGGACGACATACTACACACAATAGTTCCAGAATACCTGTTAGATTACACAAATCACGTATTAATACAGAGCGTAATTACTACAAATCTTCACGAAATACGTCACTGCAATGGAACACCACTACGTCACACACTGCTCTGCCACGCACACTGATTCTCTAAGAAGAGTAACCTGGGATACTCAAAAATTCGGGGATCTTTGGGTTTTGATCACGTGTGTAAGAACTACCTTACTCAGAAATATTAATAAAATCTCTACTTAAATTTTTGTTCACTGTTATTAACGCAAGAGAGAAATATATGCTCTATAATAATTTTATAAGTTACAAACTTCTCGACAAAGGGTACGGTAATTTATATTAATGAAATATGTCATTTAAAATAATTTTGCTTCGTGGTAGCACTGGCAGTAATGTGACTGGGTTGCTCTCATCTGGCCTCTAGCGGGGAATACTGCAATCACGTTCGCCAGGAGACGTCTGGCCACGAAGCAAAGGGAAGGGGAGAAACGTCATCAATCCCCAGCTAGCTGAACAGGAGCATAGTATCTGCACTGTTCCCTCTTGCCCGCCGCGTGCCCCGGGCCCAGTGAAGTAGATGCGCGCGCAGCAGTCTTTCCCAGCGACGATGACAGAGCTGGGGCAGAGCCGAGAGGGCTTACAGCGCTCTTGAGGAAGAGCAATGGGCCGACTGAAAGATCGCAGTAGAGTATACAGTGGGTGCAATATTTTGATCACATGACATAGGGTACATTGTTCTCAAGATTCATTTAATTCTCATTATTGCTTACCCCAGCAGTGCTGGGGTTGCTGGGGTTGAATGCACGCCACTGTCAACGACATTTAATTGACATCGATTTCACAAAAAGGAGTGTAGATACAAAAAAATTACAGGCTGTTTTTCAGGATTTGACGCAGTGTCGTTGCAAAGTTTGGTAAAGATTAATAAAACACAAATGCAGAAAATAAATAATTTAAATAATATGCTGGTAGATGCACTACGACCGTTATTTTTTGCGTGTCGCTAAGAGACAGATTCCTAATATATCCCGCCAGAGGCCAGCACCGGTGCGGTAGACCCCACAGCGTACGAATGAGGAGGTGGCCGTGACGAACGTAACATGAATACAGCTGGGTTTTTGACGGATTTTTTTACCGATTACTGACGCCAAGATGGACAAGCTGTGAATGTAACTGGTGACCTTTCTCCTCTTCACTTGGAATACTCTATACAAAGTTCTATTTCCAAACCATTATAACAATTTTATTTTCATCTGGCAACGTAGCATACCTCTTTATTGACTAAGCATACAATCAATATAAATATATATATAATATATATATATTTTATGTATTATATATAAATATATATTATATATACCGTCAGGTGCTGCTGTCATCAACAAAATACTTTCGTTTGTATGAGTGGAGAAATAAAATTATTGATGACGGAGACATGGACGGATCGTTCGTGAAGACCATTTGGACGAAATCGAAGAGAGAACGAGAAGACTACGTATATTGATGAAAACGCTGATGATCTTCCTAACAAGACCTAAATATTTAAACCCGCAGGCAGTGTAGTTTCTTCTGCTTTCTCAAAAATTGACGGTTTTTTTTTCAATAATACTAACCATGCACCTTATGTGGTTTGGTTTGAAAAATCAAAACCAGACAATGAAGTAGTATATATAAACTAAAAGTGATATTTGAAAAACGCAATGACGCCAATCTTTTCATTAAGACAAAGACTTGCAGACACAAATATTAGAAGCTTTCGTCCCCGGTTTTAGAAAATGCAGAAAAGGAATTATAAGGGGAATTGCTACAGAATTTTCAAATGAATAAATTAAAGAAGCTTTTCAGTCAGAAATAGAAATTTTAGAAGTAAAAAGGTTAAACCGAGGAATAAAAATGCTTATGCGTCCATTGGTGAGGATTGGATCCTGAGCCAAACTATACTGACCACTTTCGTTGGTCAGTCGCACCCAACTGAAATCTATATATTCCATGTTCGAAGTAAAGTAGAACCTTTTGTGTCTCGTTCAATCCAATGTTTCATGTTTCCACTTCGTGCATACAGCCAAATCCTCTAAAGGTAAAGAATTTTATCCAAGCTTTCCAGTATATCAAATTTAATAATTACAAGAAAGCTTAGTTTTACAAGTTTGATGTTACATGCAAAGCCGTTGTCACTATTAATCGTATTAGAAGCAACCATACGTCCCTTAAAAGACGTTTATAAAGACATCAAATTGTTAGTAGTGAAATTTGTGAATGTGGTGAAATGTTGCGTTTCAGCGTGTACGAAAATTTGTAGCTAGAATTTTGAGCTAGTATTCGCAGGAAACGGTTGAGTTTTCGACAAACTGTACTTGACATTATTTAAAGCATCTGCACTCATAAATATAATAATGTGAACAAATCGCAGCTAATGTATGACTAATGAATATTAACGAAGCGAGTGACAAATAAACAAATTACGCCTTTGTAATTTATGCAAAAACAAAATTATACAACAATATGGATGTATGTCATCTCATAGAGTACATCAAGTCCTATCCCTACCAAAAGTTAAAAAAATTGGGTCCGTTTTTGAGAAAACGTACTTTTTCAAAAAATAAAATAGCACATACTGCACGCAATATTGCGCGAAAACTACTTAAATTTTAAAAATATGTGTATATGACCTTGATGAAGGAACTAATTTTGGGGAACAAATTACATTTGAAGGAAACATATCTTTAATTTTGTAGTTGGAGGAAGACGTCCAAAAAAAACAAACATTTGCAATTTTCGAAAATTCAGAATTAACTGTGAAACTCGGACCTACGCCACCTTAATCAGTGTATTTTATTTTATTCGTACAAAAAATTTAAAGAGAACATTTTGAGCCGTTTTTGAGAAAATTCTGAAAATTTCACAGGGGCTTTGTGTAATGTCCCCCCAAATTATAAAGAATGTTTTTCAAAATCATAAAGCTTCAACTCGAGTCAGATGGACAGGGGTTTCTTCAATTTGGAAAAAAATCCTATGCATGGTTTAGGCGCTAGTGGTGTTCACAGACGGACAGACAGACGGACGTTTTGAAAAGAACCACTTTTTTCGATATATACGTATACGTATACAGGTGTCCAGAAGCTTTTATTACAAAAATACCCCAAATTCTGTGTTGCACGTCCTAAAAAATGGCAAATTTATTTTTTGCGAAAAAAAAATTTTGTCTTTGAGAAGATTGAGTTTAAAAATCACTTCCGGGCCACGAAATTCAAACCGGCCGCAACGACACTGCAGGCAGCGGCGTCACCTTGCTGCGCGAAGCATTTCCTCGTTTCTCCGCGTAAACGATGAAACAGTCGATTAATATTCTCTAAGGAAAGCATCGCGTTGTTTCCACTAGAATTCGTTAATAGTATCAAATGTTTGTAGGTTCTGTTCAATAAATATTTTGAACACATTTGTTGAAAATCCAGTTTTGTTCAAAATGATAGCCATGGTACACTGCGGCGTAAATATAAATGATGAGCACATCCTGCATTTATGAAAAATATTGAATCTCCTGGAATTCTCGAATTTTTAGCACTCTGGAAGTTTTAGCACATATTCATATGAACTAGTGATTTGAGCTTAAGATTGCCTGAAAATTATTCTAAATACCGTGATAAACTAAAATACGTTCCGGAAATAAAATATTTGTTCATGAAAATACTAAATTTATTGATTATCTCTGGAATTTGAATTGATTCACCCAGCAGTAATTTTGTGAATTCTCAGACTTAAAATAGACAGATTTAGACTCCACGATTTATCTCAGATGAAATTGAAAGGCATCAGTATTTTCCCTCCAATCTTCTTAAATACCCATACCATAGCAAAGCCTTTGTTTCTATCAGTTCAAAGGTTGATTTTTCAGGTTTCATTATTTCTATTATTCTTAGATTTTTAATTCTTTCCTTTCTTGTAACCTGACGACACCGCCTCCAGTTTTCCATTTCTGTTCCTTGAATCCTACTTCTATCACTGGAATTAATAATCCGTAACTCAGCTCCGTATCTGAATAGACTTTCAACAATTGTTTTATACAATGCAATTTTTGTGTTCCTTTTTATGTTTGAATTCCATGTCAACGGATGTAAAGATCTTATTACTTGCCTACCTCTATTCGTTTTGTTTAACACATCTTGGCTATCACGACCATCACTTGTTAAAGTTACACCCAGATAGTTGAATTCCTTTACACATTTAATTATGCCCCTATGGGCAAACAGGACCTGACCATTGCCTCCCTCTTCCATATATTTTGTTTTAGATGTATTAATTTCAAGTCCCTACTTTTCACATTCTTCTATTAATTTTCGAGTCATGTAGTGGATATCATCGTCTCTAGCTAGGACCACTTGGTCGTCTGCATACAACAAGGTATATAGGAAATCTCTACCAGTAGGTATTCCCATGCCCTTACATTTTCTTTTCCAGGTGTGAAGAACTCGTTTAATATACATTTTAAATAGAATAGGAGATATTCAACGACCTTGCCTTAGGCCTTTATTTATTTTAAAAGCTGAAGAACTATTTGCACCAACTTTTACGCAGCTTTGACAATTCGCATATAGACGCTTTATAGCATTTATATACACTGCTGTGATATACCAATTGCGAGAGGGCATTCAATATCAAATAATTTAATGCTTTGATATTAGTTTAAATTAGAATTAGGCACCTTAGTAACAGGTGTAAATAAATGACCAGGACGTTGCTAGAGAGAACACCAATGTTTTGACATGTCCCGATATTCGGCAAGTGGGCACCTTAGTAACAAAGATAAACAATTTCATGAACCCGTGGTTATAGTGTAGCATCAGTCGAAAATGCGTGTGTAAGAGTAGAAATTTCGCCCTTGGTTATAAAAGTAAATAAATAATAAGAATCCGTTGGTAGGGAATATCAAACAAAATTTTGTACAACAATGAATACGAGTTTTCCTGGATCGAAGAACGAAAAATTAGTTGGTTGGAGCTCAGATTTCATAGCATGAGGATCATTCCTGAATTTAGGGGGTGCGTGCTCGAGTTCAGACTTGGTATATTTTTGTGATCGAAAGTAGAGACTTGTAAAAATTTCAGAGATACAGTTCGGGACTTTAACTTTTTTTTCCGCGAGTGAAAGTGGAACATAGAAACATTTTGGTGAAACCGTGCACTAACTTAGATTATTTTCATACCGATAGGGAGGAATTTGTAAGAAACCTGTCAACTTTAAATAGTTTTCACCAGTGACGATGGTGAAGCACCAGGCTAATGAACTTGTAAATATTTTGCCGAACAAGGCTAGGACTTTAATTATTTTATAAATGGATCGGGACGTGTAAATAACCGTAGAACTGTTTATTGAACTTTGATTATTTTCACCAGTGCTGATGGTGATATGGCAGGCTAGTGCAAGCAGCTTCGGGCGCATGAATAACCGATTCAATTAGTTATACGCGAGTAGGTTTCTGCATGGACGTATCTGACTAGTGCATTATGTGAATGGAAGTGACTTCGTGGCGTGTCGGAAGATTCAAGATAGAAGGCAACAAGACTAGAACTGGTAACTGGTCGGTCGGAGGTGATGGTGTGGAGATACGCGGCCTCCGAGCGAAGCATCAAACGATACAACGGGAAGATAACTCAGTTCAATGTTCGTACGAACAATTATTTTATTTTTCATGGTCATGACCAAAGTCAATAATTTTTAAAGAGTGTTGTTTCGATTCAAATGAAAACTTTGATTATAATAAATTCAAATTGTTCTAGTGCTAAAGAAAGTACAAAAAACTTGGTTATTATTGTGCAATCTAGCACGGCATTAAAATAACTTTCAGGTTTTGTCGTTTTCCGTATGGAAGCGAGCCGACAGGGGGCAGATTGTGGTTGAATGATGAGGTAAGCCGAATTATGCCCCTTGCATATTCGAATCCATGACAGTTAGAAGCACAACGTGTAAATAGAGAGATATTTGATTCTTTTCACTGTATATATATTCTCATCTACCATAGTATCCCATAGTTTGGCTAGGGGTACTGAGTCAAATGCTTTTCTCAGATCTGCAAATACTATATGAATCTCTCTGCCTACACGCATTCTTTTTTCAATAATTTGCTAATAATACATAAAAACAATTACATTTATTAATAATTAAATAGCATTAATTAGAAATCGTCAATTAAAATTAAAATGCAAACGTATTTTAAAACTATATTTTATTGTGTTCCTATATTTCCGGGTGAGGGGGAGGGCACTCACGGCGAGGGCGCAGGCCAGCGCGGCGGCGCCCAGCGCGGAGGCGCGCGCGTCGAGTGCGCGCACGTCCACCTCGGCCCCCACCAGCGCGAACAGCAGGGGCTCCGCCCACGCCCACGCGCGCTCCATCAGCCCCTCCGCCGCCGCCACCGCCTCCTGCCGCCAGCCAAAACAACAGCAATATTAACAACAACAACAACAACAACAAGAATAAGCTGAACAAACAAAAAGGATGTCGAAAAGGTCCTTATGGCTGTACGGAAATCTGGCTACTGAATAATGTCATCTTGAATGATGTATAGAAACGAAAACGTTATTTGAACATGGCTTGGATTGACTACCAGAAGGAATTGAATTCATTCCATGAGACTCACGTTGCCCTGTGGGTCGAAGCGCCTCCACAGGGCGGCGGCCACCATGGCGGCCACGACGCAGCCCATGACGCCCGCGCTCTGGAAGTCGAGCGCGTCCCCGGCGAACTGCGCCAGCAGCCCGCCCGCCGCCACCAGCGCCACGCGCAGACCCGTCTTGTGGCCCTGCGCACAGGCGCGCAGTCGGCGCACGCGCTGCCGCCTCGCTGCTTCACTCATTCGTTAGTTCATGTTTCCGGGCCCGTCAACTTATATGTTATTAGTCCCGTAAGTGTAGTGCACGTTTGTGTCACAAGAAGCTGTGGGATCCTACCACCGCTGAGATCCAGCACTGACCGACACGTCAGCTTGTTGGATTATTCCCATTCAGGTGACTTCCATCGGCGGGACACCGCCCAGCCGGGACAAGCTGTAAGCTATCGATTGGTCTCCTGTCATGTGTGGTAGTTTAGTGTATGTAGTTGTAAGTGTATGTGTGTAAAGGTGTGGAGAGAGGAAGGACGAGGAAGGAAAGATTGCGCATAGTCCGTGGCTCGTTTGTTAGGATACTTCTCTGGCATTCGCCTGTGTTAATCGGAGAAATCCTGGAAAACAACCGATGAGCGTGATAGGATAGGTTCACTGAGCCATCTCCGCCGGTGGCTATTTTATGTTCTTTTACTTTAGCAAAGACAATTGAAAAACGTATTCCAAAGTGACAACTCCAAAAAACAGAATTTTTTAGTACGAGCCTTCTAGTTCAAGAGATAATCCAACGGTTTTCTGATTTTGGTTAGCAAAAAAGAAACGAAATTTTTGAGCATTGTATTTTCCAGCATGATGAGCAAAAGAGTAATATTAAGAACTTCGTATTTATTTAACTTATTCTCCTTTAATACGAATAACTCTTTCTTAACTAAAATGTTCATGTAAAATAATCATAGAAATAAACATCAATTGTCCTCTTCAACCGACTTCACTGCCCGTCGAAACAACTGTAATCATCCTAAATAAAAACTGAAATTATACATGTATGGTATAACATAATGAAACCAGTTTTATTGATACAGATAATATATGTATTTCGAAGTTTGTTTGTAACATTCGCATAATAAACATTTAAATACAAATATAAATTTAAATATAACGCAACTGAATATAACGCAAAATAATACATTACTAGTGGTGCTACGGAATGACACAGACCTTCTCGAATTAGTTTTCTATTTCCTTTGGTCTCGGCTAGCTATTCAAACTTGTCACATACTCTTGTCAAGTGTATATCGACGCCTTAAGTACAATTTTTTTTTTACGTTTTCTTAATTTTTCGGTTTCTTAATAGTAGAAAGAAAATATTATTTTAAGAATATTACCAGCAATTTGTAAACATTATTATATTTGTGAGTGTAAGTGTTTCAAATGACTTCAAACGAAATTTTTGAAAACTCAAAAATTTTCTGTAAAAAGAGCTTTAAGTTTCGCATTTTTAGTCGCGCTTAAACGCTATTTTTTTAAAAGAAGCCAAAAAAATTTTAAAGCAAATTGCCATTTAGGAGGGTGTTTTTGTGTTCTTTAATATTCTAAATTAATATTTCCGTTCTACCATTAAGAAACCTAAATATTGAGAAAATGTCAAAAAAGATGTACTTAAGGTGGCGATAAATGGCAGCTGGCAAGAGTATGTGGCAATTCCGAATAGAGGGCCCAGACCTAAGGAAATGTCAAACTAATACGGGAAAGTCTGTGCAATTCTGTGGGACCACTAGTTTTACTGTTATTCAGCACTTGTATCAATTTGATCGAACACAATTCGTTAGTGCAGCAGCAGAAACCACGCGCCCGCATACTTACATAAGGCGTTCATAAAGTTCGTACCTTTAACCAGAAATAATGTAAATATTGAAATGGGTGTGCATGCATTGGAAGCGTAATTTCTCCTTCGGTTGTCTTTGCATTTGCTTCTATGTTGGGCCGCTTGATAGTGTTGCTGTAGCGTAAAAAATCAAGATGTCTGCTTTGCTATGCAATGTCTCTGCGTGTGCCGTGATTCGTCATTTGCATTTGCAAGGTAAATCGGGCAAGAAAATTCATGAGGAAGTGGTGAAGGTGAACGGAGATAATGCTCCAGCTTATGAGACAGTAAAGAAGTGGAAAAGGTTGTTTCGATGAGGGCACAAAGTGCTGGAAGACGCACCACGAAACGGCAGACCGTCTTTGATAGAGGAACCAACTCATTCTCTTTCATCCAACTGGTAGAAAATTGAGTGTTATCTGATGGGCGGATAACCATTAAAACAATTGCTAGAGAGATTAACATTAGCCAAGGATCAGTGCACAACATCTTGCATAATGTACTGCACATGACGAAAGTGTCGGCCAGATGGGTCCCTCGTCTGCTGACACCCATCAAAGGGAGCAGCGCGTGACATCTGCGGTGGCGATGTTGCAAATATGCAAAGACCAAGACGAGTTTTTCAGTCGTCTTATCACAATGGACAAATGCTGGGCTCACCATTACGACCCAGAAACAAAAGAAATAAGTAAACAGTGGAAAGACGCAGACTCGTCTCCACTAAAGGAAGCAAAGATGCAGTCCTCCTCTGGGAAGGTGATGTCTGTTTTTTCGGATTGTCGTGGTGTAATCTTAATAGATTATGTCAGAAAAAGCCAAACAATTACTTCGGAGTATTACCAAGAACTATTGAGAAAAGTGCGAGAAGAGATCAAGCGGAAAAGGCGAGGAATGATGACAAGAGGTGTGCGACTGCTGCATGACAACGCCCCTGCTCACACCGCTCAAGCAACTGTCGCCCATTGTTCGCATCTACGCTACAAAATTCTACCGCATCCGCCTTATTCGCCAGATTTGGCACCGAGTGATTTCTTTCTCTCTAGAAAATTCAAAGAGTCGCTGCGTGGGCAATGTTTTGTCAGTGATGATCATGTGATTGCTGCGGTGGAAAATGTTTTAGAGCCAAACGCAGGACTTCTATAATAATGGCATAAGACAAGTTATACATCGCTGGGAGAAATGTGTAAACCTGCAGGGATCTTATGTTGAAAAGGTTTAATAAATTTGCAAAAGGTGATATTTCTATCTTTTTTCTTTCTAACTAAAGGTACGAACTTCGTGAACGCCCCCTCGTACAACAGACTTTTACTTTCCCGGATACGTACGTATATTCGGAGTAATATACGTAGTACAGGGAAACTTATGTAATTCTCCGCGAAAAAATGACGAATCTTCGGCAGAAAACAATTCGTTGCCGGACTGTGATAACGAACTAGTGGTGCACAGACTTTCCTGTATTAGTTTTCTATTTCCTTGGGTCAGGGCTAGCTATTCGGAATTAACACATACTCGAGCCAGCTGCCATTTATCGCCACCCAAAGTACATTTTTTTGACATTTTCTTCCTTTTTCGGTTTCCTAATAGTAGAAAAGAAATATCATTTTAAGAATAACAAAAAACAGTAAAATCTCTTCCTCAATGTTATTTTTCTTTGAAAAATAGTGATTACAAATTACTGGAAATTTTCGTATTAATAATATGAGAGATCTTTCAAAAAAATTACATTTGTGTAATGTTTGAAAAAACAAACAAATACACCAAAGCGAACTTTATGCCATATTAAAGACTGGAATAAGCACTATCCGTTGAAAAAGTTTGAAGAAAACATATGGAGCCATTTACGAGAAAATGGCGTTTGAGCGTTTCTGAAAATGTGGAAATTTGAGATACTTTACACAGAAAACGGTTGAGTTTTCGAGAAACTTAACTTGACATTATTTAAAGCACATGTACTCTTTAATATAATAATGTCAACAAATCGCCGATTATGTGAATATTAACGACGAGAGACGCAAGTCAAAAAATTACATTTTGGCAATTTTTTAAAAAAACGCAATAATGGAGCAATATGGGTTTATGTCATCTCAGAGTACAGTTAAGCACTATCCCTATCAATAGTATAAAGAAAAACTTTGGAGCGGTTTTTGAGAAAATCTTGTTTTTGTAATTATTTAAAATTGCATATATTACACGCACTATTCCGAGAAAACTACTAAATATTTCAAAAATTAACTTGACCTTAACGAAAGAACTCACAATGAAGAACATATTTTATATGAAGAAAAAATTGCTATCTACATGATTGTAGTCGGAGGAAGAAGCCGAATAAAATTCAAACTTTTGCAACTTTCGAAAATTTCAAGTTAAGTCTGAAAATCCCACCTCCCACCTTAATAGGTGTATTTTACTCTATGCTTACAAGAAATAAAAAATTGGGGCCTTTTTTGAGAAAATTTTGAAAATGTCTGGGGGGCTTTATGTAAAGTATCCCCAAAAGTAATGAATGTTTTTCAAAATCTCAGAGCTTCGACTCAGGCCAGATTCAAAGATGTTTCTTCAATTTGGAAAAAATTGTATGCATAGTATTAAGGACTGATTCTCGAGTGTATGTCATTAAACAACACCATTTTATCCTGCCAACGTTTCGGCTTTTATTTAGTCTTCATTAGGGCTACAAACAGACGGATTTTTTTAATATAAATACAAATTAAGTACAAGGATTGCTTAAACTAATATCTACTAGACTATTTCACAATTTTGACTGATATATATATATATATATATATATATATATATATAAATTGTATTATTACATACCATTTCCTCTGAATCTCTCGGGTCTAACCACTATCCTCCCACATTTTCCTTCTACACTTCATAGTTTTCCACCACACATCCATTCCTTCAGCCGCGCCATTACCAACGCCATCTTATAACTATATCCCTCATTCTTGCAAGTCTCCTCACCTCTTACACTATGTATGACGCCGGCTACAATCAAACCACTTCCTTTTTTATTACCAATTGCTGTGATATTTGAAGACGTTTTTTAAAATTATTGTCCTGGCCAAAAAAACGTAATTCCACACAAAAATTGTTTTTTGGTTCTATATGCATTTTTGCTTACCTAATCAGTTATTCGTCTATTGTTCGAACAAGTTATCTTATATTTATTTTATATTTCATACTGAAGTACATCGCGTGGTTTCGCAACCTCGCTTCAATACAACTTCTTTGTTGCCCAGCGCTGTCTGCAGCCAATTCTTACGAAAACTACCGCCTCCGGCGTTCGCCGTACATAGCCGTTGCCACATGTGGCAAAGTGCGCCGTTACAGTTGGTTTGTAACACAACAGCTCAGGTCCTTCCTGTTAATTTAATATTAATGGCGAAATTTCTGTAATTTAAAATCATGCCTAATTTACACCTTGTTTATGAATTCCTTTCTTTCTTAAGTTTAAGCACATAATCCGACCAATTGTTTTGCTGCCTCCCATTGGCTACCTCACAAAATTCGGCGCCAAAACGCTCGCAGCAAGGCGCCGCCGCCAGTCACTATTCAGTCGTGCTACACATCTCGTGCCGGTCAGTCGCTAAAGATCTCATGCATTTCAGTCGCGATAAAATTCTCGTGCCGTGCAGTCGCGCTTCAGAACTCGTCCACTGCAGTTGTGCTGAACATCTTGTGCCGGTCAGTCGCGCCATCTCGTGCATTGCAGACGTGATGGAAATTTCTCTGTGTGCAATCGTGCCGAGATGTTGTTAGTGCACTCCGCATCGCTCAGTCGTGCGTTCTGTAAGCCATCATGGCAATTACTTGTTTCATTGTCGAACTGCAAGCCACGCTTATGTTCACAATATTAATGAACCTTATTTGAGCCATTACCGGCAACCACCACGTGACTTGTTCCGTGTATTTTACACCCGTGCTTTCTATAAGCCGAGTTCTCGCTATCATGGCATCTAACTTTACCGTTGCCAAAGGACGCTTGCGCTCCGCAAGGGCCAAGCCGCCCATCATGGTTTATAATTAACTTTGTTACTAAGTTGCACACTGTGTACGACTTCATATATTGTGACATTGACTGGCTGTGTTAGTGCAACATTTGTGCTCCGTGCCATGCTACGCATGTGTCGCCAGTACTGTTGTACGCTGTTTGGCTCGCCAACATTCAACTCGTGACTCCCAGTTTTATTGTACTGTGCTGTATTAACTGTGTTGTGCTGTTCAGTGCACATCATTATTGCACGCTTGCTATATATTAAGCGTGCTGCCTCTCAACGGCCGCTGCCTCTGGTGGATCGCTGCAAGTTGTCACCTGCACAGACCCGCCGGCACCTCCTTGTGTGTGACGTCATCCTGCTGCGTCATTCAGCCTTCGTTCACCACTGGGCGAGATCATTGGTTTCATGTACTTTCTTTCAGATCAACTGCCGTCAATATTCAAGTATGCTTTCAAATAGCATACTATTGTATTCCACTAATTTATGTAATCACAAATGTTTATAATTATATATTCCTTGTTAAATTATGTGTTGTGTTTAATTAAGCAGTGGTGACATATCACATCTCCGGTATCTTCTCCTACCGAGTTGCCTTTTACTAAATCGGAGAAGTGGTCCTTCTGAGTTATCCCAGGTTTGTGAGAGGGGGCAAAATTCATAACAGGCCACTCGCTCACGCCTCCCACTTACATCTATGTATGTATTTTATTAATTATAAAAGTCAAATTTGTGTTCATATCCGGTCTACTTGGACACGTAAATTGTATGCATAGTTTAGGCGGTAGTGTTGTTCACATACAGCGGACACACACAGACGAACGAACGGGCGTTTTGCTTTAAATTGGTTTTTCCGTATCAAGGACTTACGAAACAGGGATTCTGGTTACACCACGTTTTAGGGGATTTTTTTCTTAATTTAACAACTGGATTTAGCCACTCTTTCGTTTTCACGGCCCAGCAACGAAAACAGCAAAGTAAAAATTTGGAGCCGTTTTTGACAAAATTTTGAAAATGTCCGGCAGGGTTCATGCAAAGTATCTGCAAAATTTATGAATTATTTCTCAAAATCTCAAAGCTTGGACTCGAGTCAGATGGACAAGGGTTTCTTCAATTTAAAAAAATCCTAAATATGGTTTAAGCGATAGTAGTTTTCAGAGACGGAGAGACTGACGTTTTCAATTCAGTTGGTTCATCGTTTTCAAGGACCCACTAAAGAGGGATTCCAACACCATGTGATAGGAGAATTTACTTTCCCGTATACGTACGTATATGCGGCGTAATAAGTGTAGGGAAGTTCTGTAAGGCAGCGGAAAATTGATTTCGAGATTTCAACCGAAATACCCCTTTTGAGGTCCCCTGATATCGAAAAAGTGGTTCTTTTCAAAACATCCGTCCTTTCGTCTTTCCGGCCGGCCGGCCGGCCGTCCATCCGGCCGTCCGTCAGTCCGGTGTATGTGAACAACACTAGCGCGATTTCTATTAGTACGATTTTTTCCGAATTGAAGAAACCCATATCTACTCTGAGTCGAACATTACAAATTTTACAAAACCTTCATTAATTTTTGGGGAACTTTACATGAAGCCCCTCCTACATTTTCAAAATTTTCTTAAAAACTGCTTCAAATGTTTCTTTAAATTTCTAGTAACAATAGAGTAATGTACATTTATTAAGCTGGTATAGGTCCGTTTTACACGATTAAATTTTAATTTTTGAAAATTGTGAAAGTTTTAATTTTCTTCGCGTCTTCCTCCGCCTACGGACTTCAAGACAACGATTTTTCCTTCATATAAAATTTGTTTTTAATAGGGAGTCCTTTCTCTAAGGTCATGTACATTTTTGAAATATTTAGTAGTTTTCGCGCAATATTACATTAAAAACGTAATTTAAAAAAATACAAAAACAAGATTTTCTCAAAAACCGCTCCAATTTTTTTCTTTAAAATTCTGATAGGGATAGTTCTAAATTAACTCTATGAAGTGACATTAACGCCATATTGCCATTGCCATCGCCATTTTTTCGCGAAGCATTACATAACTTTCCCTATACTACGTATATTACTCCGTACACACGTAGGATACGGGAAAGTAAAAATTACTTTTGTATAATTTTTGAAAAAATTAAAAAGCCATCAAAATGCACTTTACGTCATATTAAAGAGTGCAATTGGCACTATCCGTTCAAATAGTTTGAAGAAAATATTTGGAGCCGTATATGAGAAAATAGAGGTTGAGCGTTTCAGAAAATGCGGAATTTTGAGCTAGTTTTCACAGAATACTGTTGAGTTTTAGACAAACTTTACTTGATATTATTTAAAGCGCGTGTACTCATAAATATAATAACGTAAAGAAATGACCGCTAATGTAAATATTAACGACGCGAGATACATGTCAAAAAATGTAATTTTTGTAGTTTTTGAAAAATACAAAAGAATAAGCAAAATGGTGTTTATGAATCTCATAGAGTACGTTAAGCACTATCCTTAAAAAAAAGTTTAAAGAAAAAATGTGGAGCCGTTTTTGACAAAATTTTGAAAATGTCTGGGGGGCTTCATTTAAAGTACCCCTAAATTTTGAAGAAAGTTTTTCAAAATCTCGAAACTTTGACTAGAGTCTGATCGACTGGGGTTTCTTCAATTTGAAAAACTCCTAAGTTGGGTTTAGGCGCTAGTGGTGTTCACAGATGGACGGAGGGACGGACAGACGGACGTTTTGCTTTCAATTGGTTTTTCGGTATTAAGGACCCACAAAATAGAGATTACGGCTACACCCCGTGATAGGGATTTTTCTCTTAAGTTAGCAACTGGTTTTATCCACATTTTCGCTGTCAGTACCCGGCAACTGGTTTTCGGGCAGCATCACATACTTTCAAAATACTTCGATATTTCTCCTTATATACGTATGTATACGGGAAAGTAAAAAGTTGCTAAATTAAGGAAAAAAAACCTAACACGTGGTGTAGCCTGAACCCCTGTTTTGTGGGTCATTGATACAGAAAAACCAATTGAAAGCAAAACGTCCGTCCGTCTGTCTTTCCGTCCGTCTGAGAAAACTACTCGTGCCTGAACCATGCATAGGACATTTTTTCAAATTGAAGAAACACCTGTCGATCTGGCTCGAGTCGAAACTAAGATTTTTGAAAATTATTCTATAAAATATAAAACTAATAAGGGAATCTCTGTGCCATTCTGTAGCACCGCTAGCATAGTTTTTCAGCATTTGCATCAAAGACTGACCGAACACAATTCGCTAGAGCATGGGTAGGCAGAGCGCGCCCTCATACTTACAACTGAATTTTTAGAAAACTGTGTGGAGTGCCCAGTTTTTTCTTTTGTTTTTTATAGAAAATTGAACAAGGGGTACGCCTGGAGCATTTTACTTTTCCGTATACGTACGTATACACGGAGTGATATGTTGTGTAGGGAAAGTTATGTAATGCTGCGCGAAAAAATGGCGAATTTTCGGCGGAAAAAAATTCATTCCCGGGCCCTGATAACGAAAAAGTGAAAAAGTGCTAAATTTAAAAAAATCCCCTAACATGTGGTATAGCCAGAAACCCTGTTTTGTGGGTCCTTGATAACGAAAACCCCATTGAAAGCAAAACGTCCGTCTGTCCGTCCGTCCATCCATCCCTCCGTCCGTCCATCCCTCCGTCTGTGAACACTGCTAGCGCCTAAACCATACATACGATTTCTTCCAAAATCAATATTTCCCACTCGATCTGGTTCTAGTCAAAGCTTTGAGATGTTGAAAAAGATTCTTCAAAATTTGGGGGTACTTTATATGAAGCCCCCGGGGATTTTCAAAATTTTCTCAAAAACGGCTCCAAATTTTTTCTTTAAATTTCTTGTATGAATAGAGTAAAATACACTTATTAACATGGCATAGGTCCGATTTTCACGGATAACTCTGAATTTTCGAAAATTGTGAAAGTTTGAAATTTTTTCGGCGTCTTTCTCCAACTACAAAATTGAAGATAGAGATTTTTCTTCAAATAAAATTTGCATATTGAGTTCTTTCATAAAGGTCATGTAAATTTTTCAAAATTTTAGTAGTTTTCGTGCAATATTGCGTGCAATATGTGCAATTTTAAAAAATTACAAAAACAAGATTTTCTCAAAAACGGCTCCAAATTTTTTCTTTAAACTTTTGGTAGGGATAGTGGTAAATGTACTCTATCAGATGACATAAAAGCCATATTGCTCTATCGGTTGGTTTTTTCAAAAATTACAAAAATTTTTTTACTTGTCTCTCACGTCGTTAATATTTACATTAGCGGCGATTTTTTCACATTATTATATTTACGAGTATATACATGTGCTTTAAATAATGTCAAGTAAAGTTTCTCGAAAACACAACCGTTTTCTGTGAAAAGTAGCTCAAAATTCCACATTTTCAGAAACGCTCAAACGCCATTTTCTCATATATGGCTGCAATTTTTTCTTCAAACTTTTGTAACGGATAGTGCTAATATACAC
>JAHLJT010002406.1:142280511-142340639 GCA_031308135.1 Acheta domesticus | reverse complement strand
TTTCATTATTAATTGAATTATGATAAAAACAAATTGATTTTTAAAATTGCATTTCGACGGAACGGTGGCACGGAAGATAAAATGGAGCTGCGTAGGTTTTTACCTGAAATGAATAGATCATATAAAGAGAGATACAATAATGTCTCATTTGGTAATAAGTAGATAGAGTAAAAATATATTTTTGACACGCGTCTTGAGCCATCCTCAACTCTAAGGCAAGCAACGCTTATCTAACAATTCAAGCTAACGCGTTCTAGCAATTCAAGTAAATACATAAAGGAAAGACGGGTTTGAAGAATGTGGCACTAATTCAGTAATATCGGAGAATAATGGGAGAATGCTTCGCTACGATCTCTTGGACAATTGTGACAAATAATTTAAATTCAATATAGAAACAAACAATAGATTAGTATTACAAATTGTAATGTTACACACATGTAAATAAATGTGTGTAATTAGAGAAATTTCTAGTGAATGGTATGGAAAATTAAAAACGAGTTCACTTAATTTTAATGAGAGAGCAATTTTGCGGGGAAAATGTTTTTTAAATGCATTTATTCCAAATCTATATACTTTCTTGTATTCATTAACATTCAGTTCCTCAGACTTCAGTGTTTGGAAATGACCTTCAGAGGGGTCGCTTGGTCGAGCTCACTTGCTATTAACTCGAACTTTGAAACCTTGAGTTCTTACAGAAGTTCCCGAACTCATAATAAGGCCATCCTCAGACTTCCAGTAGTGGCGCCCTACGCGTCGGATTGTGAGTTTACACACGCCGATTAAAAAAATTAGTTCCCCTGTGCAACTTAGGTGTTGGAGAGGCTGTGATTCTTTGGGTGATAGTGTAGTAGACATAGTAATATTTTGCTGAACCTAAATACGTGAATTCCGTATCCCAGCATTGACAAAACTTTAGGGAATTGGAAACACTTCTGCGGGCCTTGTGTGGTATTTTAAATTGTTATTACATATATGTAATATGTATATGCATATATGCAAGGAACTATGTGCCGATGCAGCATTTAGTTTTAATTCAATTTTGTCTTTCGCTTTGTTTCCACTTTCATCGTAGCGGAAACACCGCTGAGAGATCAAGGAACTGAACGATAAAGTGAAGAATGATTATTCTGTATGAGTTCTTTTATTAAAGAAAATATACTGTTACGAAAAAGCTGTTATTAATTTTTTTTAATGTAATGAAAATTTGCTCTGAATAGAACTATATAGAAACTTTTATTTAGAACATATTTGCATTACAAGTTCATTTACATTTGAAAAAATTGTTAGGACATTTCCAGTTGTGATCAGCGAGATCATTTCTGTTTGGAACTCTTCTCAGAGAAGAAAACTATTTCCCAAACGCAAGCAAATCGAAATATACAAGTATTATGATGTTTGCTGAAGATGTAAACACACGGAGAAAGAGTAACCGAGGAATTTTTTTATAAAAGCTTGTTTTTGTTTTTTCAAAGTAGAATCGATCTTTGTGTGACTATCACAACTGATGATAAATTAATTTTAACTGATAATCAGGGGTACGTATCTGTTTAATTATGTGCGATCGTTTTTCCAAGCTCTAGATTTTAATGGTATCACCTTTATAATGTGACAAGTATTCATACAAACATAACATTTTCCAGGGTGGGATAAAACCACTATTCGCAAGTAGGAGTGAAAGACAATTGATTAGCTTCCTATGTTATTCACTTTATCACGCTGTGTGTAAGACGTTGCCTCTACGAAGCGTTTTTCCGCCAATTCCGCCAATCATCGGATCACCTCTTTGCTTATATCTGGTGGATGTAATTACTCTTTAGAGCTTTTGTTTATAAAACGTGATTTATACTAGTACTTATTACTTTTGTTGTTGTGTTTAAGGTCGCATCAACTACTCGGTCATTAGCGACCACTATTGGGAGTAACGTTATGACATGATGATGACACGATATGGTGATGAGAGGCGGTGAAAGGTCGAACACATACAACCATGCCCGAGGCGGGACGCGAACCCGTGACCCCACGGTCCAAGACCACTACGGCACTACTGCCTTAGCGGTCTCGGCCACGGGGCCGTCACTTTCATTTTATTACACATGGTCTGCAAGTAAAAAAAACTCCATAGGATTTTTATACATTTTCTTATAGATTTCAACTCTGTAAAAAACGAAAAAAAAATACTGCTGCCACCACAGAATTTACCTAAAAGTGTTCCATCTCAGTCAGTTTTTTTGTTACTCTTAATTTTTTCTTTGTATTTAGCGTAAAATTCCTAATTAACTTAAACATAGCATTCTGCTTTTTGTTAAAAATGGCCTTCAAACTAAGACTTCTCGTATTAATGGTATCAATTATAGCTGTACTTTGCAATATAAATGAAAACGTGATGGTACAGAACGGCACAAAACTTTTCCGTATTAGTTTTCTAGTATATTTTGGTCTCGGCTAGCTATACGGACTCTGCCATATGCTCTTGCCAGCTGCCATCCATCGCCGCCCAAATTAATTTTTTTTTATATTTTCTTAATTTTTCGGTTTCGTAAATGTAGAACGGAAATATTATTTACGAATAATAAAGAACAGCAAAACTTCGTACAAATGACAATTTTTTTTAGAAAATTTGGAGCCTTTTTTAAGAAAATGACGTTTAAGCGATGCTCTAAATTCGAAATTTAAAGCTCTCTTTCACAGAAATTTTTTGAGCTTTCGAAAAACTTTATTTAAAGTTATAAGAAGCACTTTACCTCACAATTACAATAATGTTTACAAATTGCGGGAATGTGACGTGAAAACAAGATTTTCTCCAAAACGGCTCCAATTTTTTTCTTTAAACATTTGGTAAGGAGAGTGCCTAATGTACTCTATAACATGACATATACACCATATTGCTCTATTCTTTTGTTTTCTCAAAAATTACAAAAATTAAGTTTTTTTGACCTGAATCTCTCCCTCATTAATATTAAATTAGCGATTTGAGATTACAATAAGTGATTTGTTCATATTATTATATTTATGAGTACATGTGCTTTAAATAAAGTCAAATAATGTTTCTCAAAAACTCAATTGTTTTCTGTGAAACCAAACTCCTAATACGCTCAAATGCCATTTTCTCATAAATGGGTCCATATGTTTTCATACTTTTCGAACGGATAGTGCTAATTGCACGGATATGCTAATTGAACGGATAGTGCTATGAAGCCAGTTCAATTTGGGGTATTTTTTCGATTTTCGAATTTCGAATAGACAAATATATTTCTTTGGAAACATCTCTCACACCCTCAATATGCACATTTCCAGCAATTTGTAAACAGTGTTGTATTTGTAAGTTGGTATACTTCAAATGATGTCTGATGATGTTTTTTGAAAATTCAAAAATTTTCTGTCAAAAGAGCTTAAAAATTTCGCATTTACAGTAGCGCTTAAACGCCATTTCCTTAAAAACTGCTCCAAATTTTTCAAAGAAAATTGCCAGTTAGGACGATATTTACTGTTCTTTATATTCTTTAAATAATATTTCCGTTCTGCTATTAGGAAATCGAAAAATGAAGAAACTTTAAAAAAGTGTACTTTGGGCGACGATAAATGGCAGCTGGCAAGAGTATGTGTCAAGTCCGAATAGCTAGCCGAGACCAAAGGAAATAGAAAGCTAATACGGTAAAGTCTGAGCCATTCTGTAGCACCACTACTTTTTTAAAAATCTAAGTTCTATAGATCGAACTATGAAGATTACATTTATTCTATTGGAGTACGCATAAAATACTTCAACGTTTATTGGGAGCAAATAGTAGTAGTACAGAAGTAAAAGACTTCTGTGATTCCAGTCTACAAAACTGAATTGACATTAATTTTTGCAAACGTATTGTTGCTTTCAAGTTTTTTAAAATATGAAATGTGTTGTTATAAGAAGAGTGTGAGAAGAGCGAAATGAATGGGCTGTGTCAAAGTGTTTCTCTAGGACTCAGGAAGCAGCGGGCTCGAGTCCTACTCTTCGTAGCTTTTTTTTCATTCTACATTACAAAAAAATTCACTAAATTGCAAAATTATACATTTGTCTTGTCAAAGTTATGTATAATGTAAGCAAAATTCACATTGCGAAAAAAGAATGCAAACCAGCAATTATAAATAATGGTATAGGTTGTCTGGACGTGCGGCATTCAGATCAAAATAATATGATCTTAAATTGCATTCTTCGCATTACTTCCGTGTGTCGATTCCAGGTTAAAATGAGATAAGGGGCCCTGCGGCGTTGCCGTTTTGTAAGAAAGAAAAATCAATATTTTCACTCGCGGCTAAGCAAATTGAACTACTCCGTTTTCATTATTCGACATGGCTCACCATAGCCAAGCCCTGCGAGAGCGAATTATCGCATTAATAAACCAGGACTTTTGGTTTCCTTATTAATGTCTTCCTTGTATTTCCTAGAATAAGATATTTATGAATAAACAATTAATATAAAAAATTCTAATCAAATTTGGAGAGTAAAAAACAAATATTTCATAGAAAGATAAAAAGCCCTTTTCACGGTCACCTTGTTTTAAAATCAAAATAATATATTTACGCTATGGAAAAAGTTTTGTAATACAGTTAATTTGACAAATACAAATCACTGATAAGCAAACCAATTCCGGGCAAGCGCCGGATTCGATCCTTTAGCCTAGGGTTCTGGAAGAAAGGATTCTACCACTGAGCCAAACGAATACACCTTTCAATTTCTTACATAAACTAACGTATTTAAATTGCTTGTATAAGTTATTGTGCGAAATTGCGGACGTTTAAAATGGCTCCAATGTATTTAGACAATTACAAATAATTCTGATGTGTGGCATCATCTATCAAACGGAATTAAAACTTGAATTACTGAAATATATCTCACTAACTAGTCCTACTTTAAGGGAGTCCCACTAACTATTGACCATCCCCAAACTTCTAAACGGTTTCCAATATCGAAATAGAGTTTTCTCTAAAGAATGTATAATCATGGTTCAAGACAAAAGAGAAATGGTGTAGAGATATTGTATGAAGTATTTTTAGTTTTGGAGAAATTAAATAATCTTTAGTTTTTTTTAAGGGAACCATATATTTTCTCACTAGCAATAGATAGATCGTAAGAGAAATGCAATGATGTAACAAATGCTAATATTTTATAGTATTTTGTGTATAAAATTATACATTCTGACATGAGATTTTAAACGAAACGTGTAGTTTTTCCTGAAATCTCAAGTATTTAATTTAAATCACATGTCAGAAACTATATTTTTATACTCAAAATACTATCAAAACATTAATATATGTTACATCATTGTATTCGTCTATTTATGATCTCTCTAATGCTAGTGAGAAAAATACATGATTGCATTTAAAAACTCAAAGGTGATTAAATTTCTCAAAAACTAAAAATATTTCGAACAATATCTCCACGGCAAATTGCTTGCCCCATGATTCCGCATTGTTGAGCGAAAACCGCATTTCGATATCGGGAACCGTTTAGATTTAGAAGTTAGGGAGTGTCCCTCAGTTGGTGGGACTCCCAGTATATTGCTTGGATATACACACAAAAACTGTTGAACAGATAATAAAAAGAATAATGCAGTTTTATACATCCCCCGACAAAAGTAGCGGTTTGTTTTGGTTTAAATTCTTAATAAACTGTTGTCCCACAATTAAACTTCTTCTAATGAATGGGTAACAGTTCAACGCGGAAATGAATTCCAGTCGCTAGAAATCTTTGTTGATGCTTGATTCCCTTCCCGAGGAAACTTCTTTAATGCATTTCTGTTGATGGGGAGCATTTTATTTTACGGGCGCATTTTCATGGTAGGTTTTGACGGTCTACGATACAAAAATAATTTTATTTTTGTGAAAGTAAGAAGAATAGCACAATATATTAAAATCCTTCTTCCTTGCAATTTACCTATATATCACGCATGCGGGCGGTGTTTGGACCTGCCCTAACAATTGGTTTGAATTTTCTTTGTTCAAAATTCTCCTTGATATATTAGTAAAAGTGCGAGGCAACAGTCATGAAAATATATTTCAGAAGAGTAGTTCTACAAAACACATTTTGTTTTCTTTTTATGCATTTGATATATTAATGAATAAAGGAGGAAGTAGATAAAGAATATTAGAAACTTGAAGCCAATCTATGTTCTGTTTAATTATCTCGAGATATTACTGTAAAACATCTTAACCTATTGATCCCTTGCCTTCTACTTGAAATGCTTTAAAATGTATGCTTGTTTCTGTCGCCGTTCCAAATTAAGGTCAATGCTTGTTAGGTCTGAAAATGGCTTTAATATTTTCTTTCTTAAGCTGACAGTTTCTTACATCGTTCTTTTCGACTTTTCTTAACATTGATGTTCATTTCTAAGCATTCCCTGCCATGATTACATTATGCAGGCATACATCCCATCACTTGCCTACCATTGTAGTCTAAAGGTCGCGGCACCGCGAAGGCCAAGTGTCCCAAAGGCGATCGCCGCACTGGCGTCTCAAGGCAAATATTTCCCGTACCAACAACTGTTTATAATTTCAAAGCAAGTTTAGGTAAAATATTTGTTACTCTATATTTCTTTTAACTCAGTAACAACTAAGATATTGTATTCCTCTTCAAATAATCTAATCATTTCAGTAAAAAAATCTATGTAGTTCTATTAAAAAATCAAATATTGTTCAATTTCTGCAAAATTAAAAATGTTTCAAAGAATATCTCTGCTACACAACACTTGTATCGTGGATTAAATGTTAAAATTATCTATATTCAAACTTGGCTAGTTATTAATTATTATTAATAAAATCGAAAATATGAAGCTCCAAAATGTATCACTAGGGTGTTTCGAAATAATTCCTTACATCGCACTGCGAATTTCGACAGCAGTCTCGTTTTACCGTCTAATATTTGCTGCAATTTTGACGGTAATAGAGAAACAGATGGAATTACAACTTTCATTCAGTTAGCTTCAACTTTCATTCAGTTAGCTCAAACGGGCACTTCAAAAAATCAAGAAAACAATCCGATAGATAAACGTCTTGATACAAAATTTTTAATTGGTAATAATATAGTATGTGCCACCGCTCCATCAAAATGCATTTTCAAAATAATTGGTTTATAATAGATTTCAGCACTAGATGATAAAGATATCGGCGTGCAGTTGGCACCATTGACTGAAATATAGACAAACACGCAGTGAAATTTTACTTTCACATTCGCAGGACAACAATTTCGGCGTTTTGATAATTTATTTATAACGCAGACAAATTATAATATCGGAACGACAGTTCAAACAAAGTATTAAGAATTCAAAGAAAATGCTGAAAGATAAAAGTGAGCAATAGTTCATTTGCAGAAATTTTCATTGATTCGTCGTTAAGTCAAAAATCATTAATGCAATATAATCGGCGGAAAGCGAGACACTGCAAAACGAACTAAACCATATACTTGGTTGCCAAGAGCGACCGGATTGTCTGTCAAACAAATGAGGGTTGACATCAGATGCAAATTTCCTATAAACAATTGCCTAAGAAAAGGTGATAGCGCCGATCGGATTGCGGAATTTCGCAACTTGTTGAAAGGCAATTGAAATGAGAGTAAAGAAATATTGCGTAATTTGTAAATTTATAAACAATTTCCAATTGTTGCAATTCTAAAGTGGGAAGAGTTTCCTGATGGCCCAGAACCGAAAACTGCGAATTAAAAATTTTGCAACAATTAACAATTTTATAAACAATTCCGAAATGTACGTTATTCCTGCGGAAGAGTGTGCCCAAATTGTCCCTAAGTTCAATATCGCAAAATAACAATTTTGACCAGAGATGCAAATTGATTGCTTAATATCTAGTTTAATTGTTGCTTTAATAATAAATATACAATTGGTCTTTGAATTTTATTGTCTTGTATTGAAATGGTTCCCTAGAAATTTTCTATCGAATGCAGAAAGACAGTATTTTGCAATTTTTGCAACTTTTAGAATCACTTTTGAACACTTGAAAATGTGCAATTATAATTGTTTTTCTTATGGAAAAAATCTGGACAGTTGATAAAGTTCATGGATTGTGTATGAACAACAATATTGGAATTAGAATGCGTATAAGAAAGTAATTTGCCTAAAATTAGTGTTATTTTATCTCACATCACCGTAATTTCTTCAAAAAGAATTGTGTTAATAGTGGTTAAATGTATGTGTTCATTTATATTTGAATAATTTATTTTAATGTTCATAAAAGTGTTTCATTTCTTGCATTTTCATTTGAAAATATTTTCACATTGGAACTAGCGACGCCCGCCATTTTCTACGACGTAAGTTTGTTAGGACACTCCCCCCTGTGTTGAGATTGGCTGCGTAGGTTTGTGAGGCTCCGCCTGCGATGTTTCGTCATGACAAGGGCTGCCCAAGCCGTGCACAAGCTGAACTTACACGCAGACGGCCGCGATCAATTTTTGTTTCCAAAACTGTACGTATACACTGACTGATATACGTAGTATAGGGAAAGTTATGTAAAGGAATAAATGGCGAATTTTCGGTGGAAACATTTCATTGCCAGGCCGTGATAACGAAAAAGTGGATAAAACCAGTTGCTAAATTAAGAAAAAAATCCCCTAACACCTGGTGTAGCTAGAACCCCTCTTTTGTGGGTCCTTGATACTGTGATATACCAATTTTTAGGCAATAAATAATTACGAAAAAGATAGAATATTAGGTTTTTACAGGCAAAAAGTAGAAGATCGCATGTGGTTGCTAGGGAGCCGATAAACATGAGCGAGGTTCATCTTACAATCACAGGGGCATTGAAACCAGTGGAGGTGTACTTACCGGGACCGTTCGTCGATTATAATTAAAAATGACCGGATATGAGAGGGGCTTTGGGAAAAGAATTGAAGTCTGTTACTTGGGAAGTAAAAAGTTTAGTAGTAGTGATAGTGCCTAATGTATTTTATGAGATGACGAAACGCCATATTGCTCCTCAGATGAGGAAGACAACGATAAGATGGTCAAAACGTCGGTAACACAGCCTTCGACGCGGCGTCACCCGGACAGCCAAGATCCGGCCGCGGAAGCCTACAACGCCATATTGCTCTATTCTTTTGTACTTTCAAAAATCGGAAAAATTTAATTTTTTTGACTTGTCTCTCACGTCATTAATATTTACATCAGTGGCGATTTTTTCACAGTATTCTATTTATGAGCTTTAAATAATGTCAAGTAAAGTTTCTCGAAAACACAACCGTTTTCTATGAAAAGAAGCTCAAAATTCCACATTTTCAGAAACGCTCAAACATCATTTTCTCGTATATGGCTGTAATTTATTTCTTCAAACTTTTGTAATAGATAGTGCTAATTACACTCTTTAATATGACGTAAAGTTTATTTTGAGTTTTTTTGTTTTTTTTCAAAAATTGCATAAATGTAATTTTTTTGAAAGATCTCTCACATCTTTAATATGCACATTACCAGCGATTTGTAAAGATTATTTTATTTTTGAGTGTAAGTGCTTCAAATAACTTCAAATAAAGTATTTTGAAAACTCCAAACTTTTCTGTGAAAATGAGCTTCAAATTTTTAGTAGCGTTAAAACGCAATTTTCTTCAAAACGGCACATAATTTTTAGGACTAGGTTTTTGTGTTCTTTTATATTCTAAAATTAATATTTCCGTTCTACCAATAGGAAACCGAAAAATTAAGAAAATGACAAATAAATGTACTTTTGGCAGTGATAGATGGTAGCTGGTAGATGCTATGTGGCATTTCCAAACAGCTAGCGGAGACCCAAAGAAATAGAAAACTAATACGGGAAAGTCTGCGCCATTCTGTAGCACCACTAGTTACAGTATTGTCTACTTCTTTATTACAACAATTGGAATAAATTATATTTCCATTCGTCCTCCAGAAAATCGTTGTTTCCAATTCTTTATATGACAAGCCTTAGAAGAAACTATTTTAAACTTAACTTTATAATTAAGATACTTGTGTAAATCCTCTGTTGCACGCAAGCAGACTGAGAGCATGCCCTTGACTATTTTCCTCTCCCATTGTCAGTTAAGAAAGGATGTTGAGTTTTGGCTTCGTGTGTCTTCCGTATCCTTTGCGAAGTATCATGTGGCATTGATAATTCGTTTCGCGATCGTTCCTCACTGCACGTGTACTCGCGTCGCAAATCCAAGTAAAAAGTGAAGGTTAAAATGTGAAGAATAACAATAAGCACCAAAGAGATCTGCGTGCTGTCAGGATCTAAGATCAATTTACTATTTATACAAAATATGCGTCAGTTGTAATATTCACAAGTTATGCACAGGAATAATAAGAAAGAACTTAAATATGCTAGATAGAAGTCTAAATACGAGTATATGCAGGATTAATTTAAAAAAACGTCCAAATATGCATTATGCATTAATTTCTCCAAAAAACTATCAAACCATGCAAATATATACGGAAAAATTATGCATTTTTTAAACTAGCGAAGCTTAAATAAAAACATACATTTGCATGTAAATCTTGTCTCTAGTAATAAGAAACTGTAAAAAATATGACGCTAGTCCCATTGCTCGGTTGCTCGACTCTTTCGAAAATTGCAAACATCAATTTCAAAACTTCCGAATTCAAGATAGAGATTTTCGTCTCAGACAAAGTCCGTTGTACAACATAGCTCTTAAAAAAAGGTCATATACATTTTTTTTAATAAACCTATGTTTTTTGTTCATGTACAGTTCTTTTAGTAGTTTTTGCGTAATTTGCGCTTGAAATTTTCGATTTTTTCCCCTCTAAAACCGCTCCAAACTTTTCTTGATATCTTCTTCATATATGTAATAAAGGACGGAAAAAATGCGTGCTAGTCCCATATTCGGGTATTGCTCAGTTTTTTCGAAAATTTCAACAACATTCAAAACTACAAAATTGAAAATAGAGATTTTTGCCTCAGACAAATTCTGTTGTACAAAATTTCTCTTTAACCCTGCAGTGACGTGACTTTTTGAAACAAAATTGGCAACGTGGGGTGTCTCCAGACCCCACCACTCTTTTCATGATATATGCTAAATTATTAAAAAAATAAATTAATATAATATTTTTCTTCTATTATTAAGAATTTTTGCGTGTATTTAAACAATTTATTAAGAATTTAGTAGCTAAACAAGTCTGAGAATTTATCAGGAAAGCATCTAATATTTGGAGTTAACTTTTCTACCGGTCTGCGCGTGTTGTCACATCCAAGCCCATGTTTCGTAGCACAAATTGAAAGTACAATGGAAAATTTCAATACCCATATTATCCACATTCCACAATCCAGCAAGATTTTAATGACCTGATTTCGCAGATCCAGCCAAATACGTAGCCCAATTACTGCCTCCATTTCCGGTTTGTCAGTCTTATAGTTACTGCGATCATTTTTATTCCTTTCTACATCCATTTAAATTTTGATATTGGTGGATTCTGTAATTCTTTCAATCATATCCAAATCAATAAACAAAGAAAACATTATCCTGGTCTTTTGGAATTGCAAGCAGATTGCTTTTTCCTGGGCGGTGAGTAACGATATTCTGTTCCCGCTTTCAGCAAAAGTTCAGGCGTATTCTTCAACTCCTTTCTTAACATATAAAGTGACCTACAATGTTTGTAGTACTTCAGTATTAACTTTTCAGGAGAATCCTAACGTAAAAATACCACATGCAATACGTTGCAAACTAATAGAATGTACGAGACTGAAAACATCTTTGCTAACGTAGAAGGCAACGCGGGGGTCCCTGGGCACTCCAAATAAAACAACAGTTTGTTACACGGATAAAACTCACGAAATTGGCAAACTGAGTGCACATTAAATATCATGATACAAAAACAGAAAGGTACTCAAGCAATGGTCAGGGTAGCCAACGTGAGAAATACAAGAAGCGAGAAGAAAGGATCATGGGGGTCCCTAAGACCCCCGCGTTACCACTCCCAGGTTAAAAAAGATTATGTACAGTTTTTTGCAAAAGTTATTAGTTTTCACGTAAGTTATGTCTAAAATTAATGAAACATACATGGTCGTCTAGTCGTACTCCCGTGGAAACAAAATTTCGCGTCGAAAATGGCTTGGCTCGCGAGCTTGATGGCAATGGACATCCCTCACTGCCGATAGCGACATCTAACGGTGGGTTTCAAAACTACGTAGGTCATTCAATAATTAAAGAGACAAATTGGTCTGGAGAGAAAACAGTGGGTAGGACGAGTTTGGTAATTTTAGGACTTTGCGTTGGCATCACTAGGATGAACCCTGACCATCTGAAGGATCAACATTGTTGTGTTCATAACCTCAAAATTAAGATGAACGATGGCGAGTCCACTTGAAAATTCCACATTGATTGAAGAACATTCTTTGATTCGTTTTCAACGTGCTGAAGGTGACAAACAAGCTAATATATATTCTAGAATGATCATAATGTATGCTGAAAGTTGTAAGAACTGTGAAAATTTTTACAATTTGGTGGAACAGTTCAAAAATGGTCGAAGCTCAGTGACTGACAAACATCGTTCTCGCCACATCAGCAAGAAAAGTCATGTTGACTGAAATTGGGGACGCTGTAGGTGCGTTTTTTGTGATTATCAAGAAGAACAGTCTTTAGTAAACAGCCAATATTGTTTAGATATGTTTTTGAAGAAGGTGAAGCCAGTCATGAGAGAGAAAAGTCATGGATCTCAGAGGAGAGATGTGATTCTCCAGCAAAACAACGCACGTCCTCACACTCCACAACAAACCCGTGAAACCATTGACAAAATGGGTTGGGAGGTACTGCCTCATCCCCATTACAGCCTCAATTTAGCACCATGTGATTTCCATTTGTTTGGCCCACTGAAGGAGGCATTACGTTGGGAGAAGTCCCAAGATAACGAGGTTGTCAAAAAAATTTGTGGGAAATTGGTTCAAACACCAAGATAAAAAGTACTTTGCAGCCGTCATACAAAAGCTGGTAGCCCTTTGTAACAAGTGCATAAATGTTGGTGAGAAATATATTAAAAAGTAGGAGAAGTCCTGTTTTGTAAAAATAAACATTTATTTTTCCAGACCAATTTGTCTCTTTAATTATTGAATGTCCCTCGTACGTTCTCTCGACCGAACTATGAAGAAGAAGTTCATTTGATTCGAGCGTATGAAATATTTTAACGTCCTTTGAGAGCTAAAAAGTAGTACAGAAATAAAAGACTTCCGTGATTCCTGCCAATGAAACTAAATTGACATTAATTTTTACTTTCCCGTATACGTACGTATACACGGAGTGATATACGTAGTATAGGGAAAGTTATGTAATGCTGCGCGAAAAAATGGCCAATTTTCGGCGGAAAAAAATTAATTGCCGGGCCGTGAAAACGAATAAGTGGATAAAACCAGTTGCTAAATTAAGAAAAAAAATCCTCTATTTCGTGGTGTGGTCAAAATCCATGATTTGTTGCTTCTTCATACTTAAAAATCGATTGACGGCATTCCGTCCGTCTGTCCGTCTGTGGTCAACGCTAGCGCCTAAACCGTTCGGTCGATTTTCTTCAAAATTGATATTCCCCAGTCGATCTGATTCTAGTCGAAGCTTTGTGATTTTGAAAAAGATTCTTTAAAATTTGGGGGTACTTTATATGAAGCCCCCCGGGGATTTTCAACATTTTCTCAAAAACGGCTCCAATTTTTTTCTTTAAATTTCTTGTATGAATAGAGGAAAATACACTTTTTAACATGGCATAGGTCCGATTTTCACGTACAGCTCTGAATTTTCGAAATTTGTGAAAGTTTGAATTTTTTTCGGTGTCTTTCTCCAACTACAAAATTGAAGATAGAGATTTTTTCTTCAAATAAAATTTGTTCTGCATATTGAGTTCTTTAATAAAGGTCATGTAAATGATTTTCACAATTTTGGTAGTTTTCGTGAAATATGTGCAATTTTAAAAAATTACAAAAACAAGATTTTCTCAAAAACGGCTCCAAATTTTTTTCTTTAAACTTTTGGTAGGGATAGTGGTAAATGTACTCTATCAATGACATAAAAGCCATTTTGGTCTATCGGTTGGTTTTTTCAAAAATTACCAAATGTAAATTTTTTTACTTGTCTCTCACGTCCATTTACGGCTAGGTTTTTGTTTTCTTTAATATTCTAAAATTAATGTTTCTGTTCTACCAATAGGAAACCGAAAAATTAAGAAAATGACAAAAAAATGTACTTTTGGCGATGATAGATGGTAGCTGGCAAGAAAGAGTATGTGGCAATTCCGAATAGCTAGCGAAGACCCAGGAAAATAGAAAACTAATACGAGAAAGTCTGTGCCATTCTGTTTCTGTTTTTTGACAAATAAATAAATAAAATAAATACGGTCATGCTTAATTTTTCAAAATACGAGTAGTTTTTCTTTAATTTTGTGACAAACGTAGGCAAACATAGGCCGCTGTAAATTTACTGCGCTTCGGACAGCTGGATGCGTCGTAAATTAGAATGTGCAATTTTGTATATTATTTCTTTCTTCGTTTCTTACATTCGAACTTTGTTATAGACTTACACATTTTAGAAATTGTTTATTTTGAAATATTTGTAATAAGTAAAAAGAATTAATAGCTCTCAGAATAGCGACAATGCAGGGTCTGCAACAATGGAATTCACTTTGCGCTCGCGAATATCTGTGAATTTGTGTCATTGTTGTGACCTAATGGAGCTGTATGAAAAGGAGTTATAATTGTCTAATTTATGTTGATATTTGCAGGCAAATATTTAGTTTTGCACCAAATGCTGTACCATTTGTAGTGAGTAGAGAATTTGTTGCATGGTTTTAAAATACTCTTCCCTAATCATGGCCCAATGGAAGGCATTTCTATATTTCCAGGGTATCAGGCTTCTTTTTCCAATACAGGGTTACAAAACTTTTGCATTCTATTTTTGTGAAGTTGTAGAATTCACATAGTTCTGACAACACTGCAATGGAAATAGTGAGTTCCAAGCGAAGATGTTAGTAGCGCATAAAGTACAATATTACAGTACTACTTAGCTGTTTCCTCTAATACGGGAAAGTACGTGCTGTTGTAGCACCTCAAGTTGTATACGTAATATTGCATTCAAGTTGCGTTACTTTAAAATGTGTTATAGGAAAGGCAATCAAGCAGCGAAAGGACAGCTCAGTGAGAAAGTGCTGTTCCCGACCTGGAAAAGTGGCGGGTTCGATTCCGAGTCTAGGTAAACATTTTTTATCCATTCTACATTGCCACAAGATCTTCTAAATTAAAATTTTCTACATTTGTCTTGTCAATGTTATGCATAAAGCAGCCAACATTTGCATTCGCGAACAAGTCGAATTTTTGAATTCTGAAGAAATTACATAATTGACGATTACATAATTTCGATTTAATACAACTATTTCTATAAAAAATGAATGTAAAATACGACTGCTTCTAATATTGTTATATGCCCATGACTTTCTGCTTGCTACAATTTTATAGGTCAGGAGAGTTGAATAAACTCAACTTATTTGTTGAGAGACATTATCGATTGTCTCTCTTTCTAAGTAACAGGCAACTGTCCTTGGAAGGTTCAACTGCTGGTCAGAATGAGATAAGAATGCAACGTTGCCACAAAGAAAAATCAATATTTTCACTCATAAGCAAGCAAACGAAACTTTATTCTCCGTATTCAATTTTTCGACTGGGCCATCATTTCGACTGGGCCACACGAGAGAGTTATCGCATTAGTGGTAGAGAGACACCTATTTGTCTCGGAGATATATTTGTATTTCCTTATTAATGTGAAAAAATGTATTTACGCAAAGGATAGAGTACTACTATAAGTTAATTTGACAAAACATCACGGATAAGCAATGCGTCTTTCATCGGATTCGATTATGCTGCCTAAGGTTCCGGGAGAAAGCTTTCTATGACTGAGCCAAATGAATAGTGTTGTATTACAATTGATCGGATCAATTATTGTGCCAAATTTTGGTCATTGTTTGAAAATGTTCCAAGATATACAGACATTTACAAATAACGTTCATATGTGGCGTGTATTTTGCTAGACAGAATTGAACTATAGAGGGAGGAATTTAGAGGTTTGTTTTAGTTCAACATTCTGAGTATATTGTTCTCTCACAAACGACGATTGAGTGATGGGTGACAAGTTATCATGGAAATTAATTAATATTCGAGATGCTAGAGTTCTTCCTTGTTAAGTCTTTCTTGAGATATCTTCTCCTACGTTGCCTTCCTGTTGCTGGTGCACATTCGTGTGAACGTAAATATAATAGCGCAAAATATGCAAGTTTTTCTCGCGATTTACATATGCATCGCGCACGCGGACGGTGTTTATATTGCAGTCTGAACACTTTTCCCTGCAGTCTTGCGACTGAATTTAGCCACTGAGAGGCCAGGTATTTCTTAGGAACATTTTAACTCATTATTAGGGAGGGGATTTTCATGCACAAAAATCTCGATACATACTATTAAGAAAAATATGCATTTATGATCTAAAAATTCTGAAATATGCATTTTATTATCCAATTAAAATTAACAATATTTCATTTCCTCTATAAACCTTTCTTGATAAAACTCAGAAGAGGCATATTTGGAACGAAAAGATACAAAATTTTTGTGCTAATATACAATCTGGCGTTCTTCGCGAGAGAAATAATTGAAGTAAATTCACCTTAGTGAAACACAATATATGCCTTGTTGTATTTCTTCTGACTGGTTTACAAAATAAGTTATCAAGAAATATCCTAAATTTGCACAAGTATGTTATCTTTATAAAAAACTCAAATTGTGACAAGATTTTTCGAATTAATGAACGCTCACAAATAAATAGATTCTGTGAAAAGAAAAATTTTATAGACAAGTCTCTATTTTAACGAAATATGCAAACTATGCGCCTTTAATTACAGGAGAATGCACCAACAGGAAAAATCGGCCAAATATGCCCAAATATATTAATATATGTAGCATCATATTCTAATCAAAAGACAAGAAATATCACTTAGCTATGCACTGAAGCAACGGACAAAAATAAGCAAAATCACATACATTTGCTCCCTGCTCATCGTGTAGTGCTCCCCTTCTTCAAATTTCGTGTGTGGCGCGATTTCCTTGACGTGTGAACGACATGCAGCAGGCCTCTTAGCACTCCCGCGCGTCCACTTTGTGAAACGAACCCTACAGGACAAGCAAAATGTAAGCATTTTTGTTTAATCTTATATGTCACAGACATTTCTACATTTATTTCTTCAAATGTATTTTATATTTATTATTATTATTGTTATTATTATTATGTTAATTTAGAGATAATTTTTCTAAGAAATTGGCATTATATTGTTGCAAGTTTCAAAGCATTTTGAAGAATTCTGAGGATATCTGACGTTGCTTGAGAGTGTGGTGGCGTTACCTGTGATACCTATCGCCGGATTGTGTGCGGGAAGCACAATTCAGCGCAAAAATATTTTTCATTTCAAATACAAGCGATCAATTTTCTAATTTCTTCAGAATTCAAATATTTGCCTTCTTTGCGAAAGCGAGTTTTGACTGCATTATGCATAATTTTGACAAGACAAATGTAGAAAGTTTTAATTTAGATCTTGTGGCAATGTAGAATGGATAAAAATATTACCTAGACTCGGAATCGAAGGCGCCACTTTTGCAGTTCGGGAACAGCACTTTGGCACTGCGCTGTCCTTTCGCCGCTCGATTACCTTTCTTATAACACATTTTAAAGTAACGCAACTTGAATGCAATATTACGTATACAAAAATTAATGTCAATTTAGTTGCATTGGCAGGAATCACGCAAGTCTTTTACTTCTGTACTACTTTTTAGCTCTCAATGGACGTTAAAATATTTCATACGCTCCAATCAAATGAACTTCATCTTCATAGTTCGGTTGAGAGAACGTAGTTTTCAAACCTACTGTTAGATGTCGCTATCAGCAGTGAGGGATGTCCATCGCCATCAAGCCCGCGGGCCAAACCATTTTCGACGCGAAATTTTATGTTTCCATGAGAGTACATAACGATAGCATTGTAATATTGCGAGAAAATATGTGCTGTTGAAGCTCCACTAGTTTTATATCCCAATTTCTTATTTCCTCTCTGTCGGTGTTACCAATGAAACTTGACAAGGCTTTTGTTTCCACTTCATAGTCCCAGCTATGTATATACTATATATGGCGCGACAGACCGTGAACGGGTTCAGGCCTACCGGCGAAGGTCCTGCCTCGCGGCTATGGGTTAAAGATGTACGTGTGGTTAGCACGTAGACATCTCCACGGCGTATTCCGGTCGTTTCAACCTGAGAAATTAATTTTCTCATCGTTACTCAGCAACATATACTGGGACATTGGAAGGAAAATGTACACTATAGCCTTGCCTCGACCGAAAATCAAACCCGGGGCCGCGTAGTGGATAGCGAGCACGCTGACCAAGAGCTTGCCACGTTCATAGTCTCAGCTGGATGGAAGGATGAAATACAAATTTATGATAATCATGTAATTTTGTATTGTTGACTTGAAGAAGGAATTTCATCAAGACCTGAAACGTCATTAAAATTAACTATTATATAAAGATGTAAAACCATTGTAAAAAGTTGTTAATGAAAATGGTAAAATGTTGAAAGAAGTGTGTAAACAATTCTCAATGAGAATTATCAATGGATTCTTCAATCATAAAGATATTTAAAAATACACATTGTTCCAAGCAAAACAGGATTTAAAATCAGTAATTGATTATATTATCATTCCAATCAGTAATTAATTATATTATAATTCCAAAATCTACGATGTAAGAGTACAAAGAGGGGTTACATGCGCTTCAGATCACTTTCTGGGAAGGGCTCAAGTGTATATCTTTCCTAGAATTTGTTTAGGAAAAAATATTGAAGAAAATGGGAAAAGTATTGAACTGCCAAAATATAATTTAAAGAGTTTTAATAATAAATTGACGATATTCTCGTACAAATTGAGACTGTCCCAAATGCAAGAAATTGATTCAAATTTAGATGTAGATAGCGTGTATAAGAATTTGAAAGGAAGATTACATCAAGCATCTATTCAAGCAATAGGAGAGAGAAATCTTGAAAAGGAAAAGTGTAATAACTATTGGTAGAACGAAAATCTGGAACCATCGGTGAAAGAAAAGGAATCGTTGTATAAAAGATGGTAGTCGACCCATACTCCTCTGGATATAAATGCTTACATGAAACAAGTAAACTTCGTCAAAAAACAAGTGTGTAAAGCAAAGTATGAATATTGGTACCAAGCTTGTAATGAAATAGATACATAAGAAGTTCACGATCAAGAGAAGCCTGGAAAACTATTTCAAAACAAAAATCGAAATGAAAATAGAATTCTGAATCAGATTAGTCTCCAACAATGGAAGGAACACTATTGTAAGTAGCTCACAGAAGATAGACCTGGATTCTGTCATGTTAGTTACGCTAGAAATGTAGAATCACAGTCCCTGTAAGCTATCACAACTCAAGTTACACAAGCTCTGAAAGAAATGAAGGGGAATAAGCCAACCGGTCCTGGAGGTTTACCCATTGAGCTATTAAAATATGCACCAAGCCTTGTTTTAGATTATGTGACAATATTATTTAACAGATGTATTTTAACTGATCAGGTGCCTGAAGAAGGGAAGAATGCATGGATTAGTTCCATTCATAAAAAGGGAAACAGGAACGATTGTTCAAACTATCGAGGAATTAATGTAATAGCTATTATGGGTAGACTGTATGGACGGATTTTGACTCGAAGACTGGAAATGGAGGTCAATGAAATTGAGGAACAAAGTGGTTTTAGGGCACGAAGATCTTGTATAGATAATATATTCTCTAATAAACAACTTATCGTAAAGAAAATCTCAACGAACAGAGAATTACACTTAATTTTTATTGATTTAAGAAAGGCTTATAATAGTGTTCCGATAAATAAAATTTGGGAAATCCTAACAAACGTAAAGGTAAATCCTACCATGATAAATGTAATAAAGAGTCTCTATGAAAACAGTAAGAGTCATGTTAAGATAAAAAATGAAATATCAGAAGGTTTTATAGTAAATAAGGGTCTCAGACAAGGATGTCTTCTTTCACCAACTTTGTTCAAGATTTTTATTGGTGAAACTCTAAGGGAATGGTCCAAGAAATGTCGAAATATGGGAGTGACTCGGAAACTAGAAGATTTATAATCTCCTTTTTGCTAATGACCAAGTAATTTTGGCTGAGGATCAGGACATTGAATACATGTTAAAGAAATTAATAGAAACATAAGAAATGGGGACTCGATATAAATAATAAGTCAAGATACATGGTTATAGGGAAATATGAGAATGATCTAGAAACAAAAATAGGTATATTTCGAGTAGTAAAGGAATACAAATATCTTGGTGTGACAGTGCAGATGGATCTGATGACAATGGCATGAAAAAACATAAGTAAGGGAAGAGCTATTACTAGTAGACTTCATCATATATTGTGGTACAAAAGTATTAGAATGCAAACTAAAAGGCAATGGTAGAGAGTTGTGTTACTTATGGATCAGCAGTGGTGTAGCGTCAGGGAACGCTGAGATGCTGAGCATCCCCGTACATAATATTAATAAAGAACACTAAATACTGTATTGATAATCTGACAAGTAGCCCGTTGAGCGAAACAGGTTTTGTATTAATTTTAAATTGATTTCCTATGATTGAATTCGGTTGTTGAAGTTGGCCTGTGATTGCTTGGGAGCTAAAATGCTTCTAGCGTCTGTCGCGAGACTGCGACGAGCAATGACGCATGCGCAGATGGTGAGGTTCCCCTCTCCCCTCTTCGCCCCTGGCCCAGAGAAACCCGATTGCTTTACGCTAGCATACACTGCGAAACACGAAGTCTTGTAGACTTCGTGCTGCAGAAAGAAGCTAATGAGCAAGTTGCTCGTTTGTGCACGAGAGCGCAGCACACTTCAGGCGGTCAGTAAATTATCTCTCTCTCACTCGGGAGTCCCCGCTTGGTCATGAGCACAAACTCTAGAAAGAGTGCCTGTCTATTATTTCTTAATATCCAAGAAATTAAATTATTCCGTACATCGATTACATATTATTTTAGTCTCCAAAACATAAATTCACAAGTGGGCACATTGACATTCGCGTATAAGAATTAAAGCTGGGCCATTATATAATTTGCTATCCAGACGTCGGCAGTCCTGAGTGCTGTGAGGATTTTGTGGGAAGCACCTACATCGTCGTAAGCAATCGAGATCGTGGAAGAAGTGTATCTGCTTTGTGTTGCTTCGCCTGTTAGATGAGGTAGTTGATAGTGACATTTTTTGTGTTATTGTTGAGCATCCCCAAGCCAGCGAGTCACGCTGTGCCACTGTGGATCAGAAATCTGGGTTAAAAAGAATGCAATAAACTCTCGGTTGAAGGCTATGGAAATGAATCCAAACAACTCCAATGGTATGGCCATCTAATGAGAATGCATGCTGACAGAATACCAAAAATTGTCTTTGAGTGGATCCCTTTCGAAAGAAGAAAACGAGGAAGGCAAAGGAATTCTTGGAAGTCCGTCATCGATCCGGCAATGAAGAGCAGAAGAATATAGGAAGATGCCTGGCGGAATACAAAACATTAGCGTGTAGAGTGCGAGAAACGGTCATTAGAACTGTAAACAACTCGCTTAATAATAATAATAATAATAATAATATAATAATATAATAATAATAATAATAATAATAATAATAATAATAATAACTAGCGTACCCGTGCGAGAACTCTCGCATATTAAATTGTACCCCCTTTCCTATCTCTCCATTTCCACATTCTGACTGAAAGTTGTTAACGAAATGTGTTAATTTGTTTAAAAAATGTATAATGGTAACTTCCGATGTATTTATAGAATAGCAAATAAAAAGCAAAACGATGAAATTGATGTTTGAAGAGAAATTTTGAATAAATTCTGTATAATAGGCAAATGGTCTTAGAACAATTCACAACACTTCCTTAGAAACGGCATGTGAAATAATTATACAATCTTCCTTGAAAGATTTTCGCTTTCCTTGATAGCCACATAGACTTTTTCTGACAGTTTTTACTCTTGATAGTTTTATGCGGAATATGTACTTCGCTCGAACTACCCACATGACGAACATGTAGAACTTGAAAACGATGATCCCGTGGAAGGTTCATCTCTTTGCAATGCAACACACGTCAATGGTGAAAATTCATCTGGCAATGAATTACACGATAAGGACATGATGCAAAATCTCCTTCGACGCGAGATAGAAAGAGACAACTTCCGTTTGAGTCTTGTGCACCGTTGAGGAGAATATACGAAAATTTCAAAGCTAAGAGAGTGATAGAGACAGCGAATTCTGTCTTAAATGAGGTGGTACAGACCCCAGGTAGAGATCTAGATGTTACTGAAATCAATCACATCATATATGCAACTGGATATCTAGTATCTCAGATAATTTTGGAGCCAGCCAAAAACACAGACAGCCGGCAGCGAAACAGAGTTAACAGCTCTGTACCCCCATGGACGAAGAAAATTATTAAACGGATAGCCGACACTCGGCACGAAATATCACTCTTAGCTGAGGCATCTTCTAAATCAACGCACACCACTAAAGTTCAACGAAAAATATTCAATGTTGAACAAAAATGCCAAAATGGAAATGACGCCAGCAGGCTAATGGTAGTTGAGAAGCTAAAAGAGAATTCAACCATGGGCTCAATTAGACAATTAGGAATTAGGAATTAGACGTTACAAACGTAGAATAGATTTCCTTGTGCAGAATCGGTTATTTGAAACAGACGCGAAGAAATTATATCGCAATCTGACTCAGAAACCGAATGGCAATGCTGTCACTCCTTCAAAAGATGATCTCGAGGCATTTTGGGCAGCAATCTGGGAAGAGAGTAGATCCTACAACAAAGACGCATCTTGGCTTCAATCTGAAGTTGATGCTGCAAATACACTTGTGGAAACAGTGGAAGATGTTCACGAATTCTCGGAAGAGGACTTCTTCCGAGCAATTAAGAACATGGGAAACTGGAAATCCCCCGGGATGGATAAGGTCCAGATTTATTGGATTAGAAAAGTAACAGCAATACATTCGCATCTAGCAAAGGCTGTTAATAAGATTTTAGAAAACCCAAAGGAACTCTCGAAAAGGCTCAAACGCGGCATCAGGTATCTGCTACCCAAAGCGGGAGACAGCTCTTTGGCGAAGAACTACAGGCCAATCACTTGTCTGCCAGTACTGTACAAAGTTATAACTGCAGCCATAGCTGACAAAATGTACAGACATCTAGAGAAGAATCATCTAATGCCAGCTGAACGAAAAGGATGCCGTAAAGGTTGATATGGCTGTAAGGAAATCTTGCTACTGAATAAAGTCATCTTGAATGATGTAAAGAAACGAAAACGTAATTTGAGTATGGCTTGGATTGACTACCAAAAGGCCTTTGATAGTGTACCACACGATTCGATTTTGAAGACCCTGCAGATCTATCGACTTCATCCTAGACTTATTGAATTTTTCAAGGCTAGCATGAAGTTGTGGAGTACCATGTGTAGCGTCATAGCACTGGGCTCGACCAACCGCACAAGTAGTGCAAGGGGGAGGGGTTGGTCCTCTCATGCCGCGCTGGCGGCGGCTGGACCCCCGGGGTCTCTCGAGGGTCTCTCAGCTGGGGGCGTGTCTGAGAAGGTGGCTGTCCGTCCGCACAACTGATGTGTGACGACAGAAATCGGCTGCAGATGGACGGCAGGCTTCATTTGCAGCCGGCCCAATTCTCGAGAGCAAATGACGCTTTGTGCGTGGGAGGTCGGTGACGTGATGCCTCGCAAGGGAGACGGGTGGAATAAGCTTCCCTGGCATTCGAGGTTGACCGTAGCGATGTGCGGAGGTGATCGCGAGCAGCGTCTTGCGAGGCGTGGCTTTTCGCCAAGGGACAAGAGACCAGGGGCGGCGCTAGTGTAGCGAGCTGGGGTTCTCTTGGCAGATACTGAGGCGGCTCGTCTCAGGAGTCGGAGTGCTGTGGAGAGCAGCGTTCCTTAGGAGTGTACATACTGTAATAAATTATTGTAAATAAATATGTACAGCAAACTCCGAGTCTGTGTTCTTCCTCATCTCATGACGACGTCACACATGTTACTAATACAGAGCGAAAAGGAAGCAGTAGAAACCAGAAGTATTCAGAACAACAAGGATATTTTTCAAGGATATACATTATCCCCTCTGCTGTTTTGCATTAGTTTGATCCCACTATCTAGACAGTTGTCGCAAGGTGACTTTGGTTACAAGCTCCATGGCGATGAAAGGCCTGTATCACATTTGTTTTACATGGATGCTCTGAAAGTGTTCGCTAAGAATGAAGCGATTCTCTCCCAAATGCTGTCTGTCGTGAATGACGTTAGCAATGACATTTGCATGAAGTTTAGTCTTGACAAATGTGCAAAAATCAATTTAAAATGAGGCAAACTAACAACGTCAGAGAGCTTTGAAGTTGATATGCACACTGTGATTCAAGATCTTAAGTCAGGTAAAACTTGCAAATATCTAGGAATTCATGAATGTGAGACCATTTCGAACGACACAATGAAAGAGAGAATTCGCAAAGAGTATTACAGAAGAGTGAGACTTGTCCTGCAGTCTGCTCTGAACTCCAGGAATACAATATATGCAATTGGTGGTCTGGCGGTGCCGGAAGTCGAGTACAGTTCCGGACTAGTGGACTGGACTGAGCAGGAAATTCGCATCATGGATCGAAAAAACAGAAAACTGCTAACAATGCATCATGTCGCCCACCCTCGAGCTGATGTACATAGACTATATGTGTCACATAAGGAAGGAGGAAGAGGCCTCAGACAAATTGAGGCCTCCTGGCACAATGCAATAGTTGGAATGGGAAAGTGTGTAGTCAGTCATCAAAATGACCTTCTAATGAGGCAGGTCATGAAATCTGACCGAAGAATGGGAAACAGGCATTGTAAGTGTAGCAAGAAGCATTGCGAACAAGACTCTGCAAGACACGCAGAATGACACAGACACCGAACTTCTGATGCTTCTTAACATGAAATGGGAGAAACAAAAACTATTAAAGAAGTCGTGGAGAGACAAACCACTCCACGGACAATATCTAAAAAGAATGGACCAAATGCAGATCAATAAAGATCAATCATTTATGTGACTTAAAAGGGGAAGAATGAAGCCAGAATCAGAAGCAGTTCTAGTAGCTGCTCAAGATCAGGCGTTGAGAACACGACATTATGATAAAGCGGTTCTCGAAATTTCCCAAGATGACAAATGCCGCATTTGCGAGGAGCAAGTAGAAACCATTGATCATATTCTCTCAGCTTGTCCAGTTCTAGCAAAGACAGGATACTTAAAAAGACACGATAGGGTGTGTAGTTACTTCCACTCGCAGATCTACCGCCCTCGAATTTCCAAACACATGCCCCAAGTGGTACGAACACTCACCAAAGCCGGTGACATCGGTTGGACTCTGTACAAAATTGTACAACCAACAAATTCAAACGGATAGCACGATAGCAGCAAACAAACTGGATATTTATCCGGGATTTTGAGAAAAAATCGTGTCTACTTGTAGATGTTGCTGTGCCTTGCGATCTAAATGTCGTAGCCAAGGAGGCAGAGAAACGTCTTAAATACTCGTCCAAGAGTTTGGAAATCGAGATCAGCCGAATGTGGGGTGTAAAAGCACAGGTCGTGCCGATAGTTATCGGAGCTCTGGGATTTGTCCGCAAAATTTGTGTAAGAACTTGTCTAAACTCCCAGGTAATTCAAAGTACTGGGAAGTGCAAGAAATTGCTTTATTTGGCACAGCTCCCATTTGCGCAAAGTATTGTAGAGGCACCGACAGTCCCTAGATCTACTCCTTAGGTAGCTGGTTGCAACCTGGAGTAGGTTTTATATTCAGCCGACACATAACATCTTTAGTCGTGGTTTAGAGGAATGATGATGATGATGATGATAATAATAATAATAATAATAATAATAATAATAATAAAGATGTAATAAAAAGTCCGTCTTAATTTGTCAAAGACGTTTTTTGATTGTCCCTAATGAAAGGGGGAAAGGACTTAATTGTTGGAGCTCCGACCTGCTGCGGGGCTGCAGGAGGACGTCGGCGGCGAAGGCCGGCAGCGCGATGGCGGCGAGGGCGGCCAGCTGCCGCGCGCACAGGCGCCCGCCGCGCGCCGCCAGGGAGCGGTCGCGCGCCGTCGCCACCAGCGCGTCGAGCGCGCGCAGCAGGCGGCCCGCGCGCCGCCGCGTCCACGCGCCCCGCGCCAGCGCCACCAGCACGTGCGCCAGCGACGTCGCCAGCTGCAGCACCGTCCCCATCTGCGCACAAGGGCGTCCACACTTAGTACACACTTTGGTGTCCTCTTTACTATGGTCTCATTAAAATAAGTTGGTGATTGACAGTTGCGAATGGAAGGGAGCGACGTTGACAGTTCGCGTACCACTGAGCACGTGCTTCAGGAAGACGAAAGTAAACACTTGAAATAAATACTTATTAAAGAAACCAAATCATATCCTCATACTGTATGAAGCTACAGATTCAGGAGCACAACTGTCAATCACCAACGTATTTTAATCGGACCATAGGGTTATGATTTATGATGGGTGATGGTTCTGGGCATCAACTGATGTCACTGCAGCGCCTCTGACCGGGTGCTCTAAGGGTTCGAATCCCAGTGGTGGCAGGAGTTTCGACACTAGCTAGATGGTTAGGTCGCATTCAGCCTCTGTCTAGAAGCAGCCTACTCTGATCGGCAGTTTTCCGTGGTTTTCCGTTCAACACCAGGCGAATGCTGGAGCCCTAGCAAACGGTCCCCGGACCACGTGCGATCTGTCCTTCCTCTTCCTTGTCATATCCTCACCCTTACAACCACACACTTCCATGCACTACACCACCACAGTCGGGAGCTTAGAGCTGGTCCCGGATGGGGCAGTGCCCCGCTGGTGGGAGTTCCCGGCAAGCCGACGTAGGCCGTCGCCGAATTCAGCAGCGGCGGGGAAGGTCACCGCCACCTCCCGCGAGTAAAAACACTTCATTTTACTTAAGGAACTAATGTCCTTAGCGGTCCTCAGCGCCCGGAATCATCAATCAGTTGATGTACGGGTGAGGATGATGGTTGTTGGATGAATGAGGATGATGTTTGTAATGTTAATATCTCTACATTGGACGAAATTGTCTTTTTTTGACTGCCCGAAGCTCTTCACCAATGTGAACAAGACGTATTATCAACAAGATAAGTCATACTTTCAGTAAAACCGAAATTATTTATTTATCTATTTATATACTTCAGTTTTACATTGTTAAAAACAACTTACCGAAAAATTCATATAATGTAATTCATATAATTTAATTTCCCACTTGTCCCGATCTTCACAAACGTTATACGTTAAATTTTTCTCTTTCAAAAGTCCCTTAGCTATGCTTAGTTCTTTCTCTTTTCTTCCCACCTACAAGAAACCATAAAAAAGATTTTTGGAATTATATTTTATGTATTTCTTTGAACGTGTCCAAACCAGTGTAAAATCGAGATATTAATATTAATGAAAAAATGTAAAATTTGCTGTAGCTTTTCTTGTTATGTCGTATTTCTCTCGTATGATCAAAATCAACAGAAATCCCCTTGATTTGGTCAAGTTTCGGCCCCATCCCAAAATATCTGGTCACAAGCTATTTGAAAAGGTAAATGTTTCCGAAATTATCAAACTACTCGGATAAAAGAGACAATGTGCTGCCCTGTGTTTGAGGTCGATGATACTCACCGTGGCGCTCTGCTCGCTATTGGCGAACATGCGCATGATGTGATGCAGCTCCCAGACATGAGCTCCTAGCACGAGGGCGGCGACGACGACGATGTGGGCATAGGCGCTGGCCAGGCGGCGGCGGGGCCGGCGGCCGCCTCCTCGAAAGGCTGCCGGCGGCACTAGCCCCAGCACGCGGTTCGCCAACAGCACGGGCGTCAGAGCGCAGAGCGCGCCCCCGCCCCCGCCCCCGCCCCCGCCCCCGCCGCCGGCCGCACCAACAGCGCTCACTCTCCGCCCCGCGCGCATGCCGCCGCCCCGCACACACGAACCAGCCGCCTGGGCGGGGGCGCTGCGCCGCCCACTAGAACGGATAGTCCTAACTATTCAAATGGGTCCTCACCTCCTGCATGTATTTACTTTAAACTCTTCATATAAATGCTACATTTCCTTCTTTATTTTTACTTTCCCGTATTCATAAGTATATACGTTAAATAGGGAAATTTATGTAATGCTGCGCGAAAAAACGGCGGATTTTCGGCAGAAAAAACTCTTATTACAGGGCCCAGGCAACGAAAAAACTGATAAATCCTGTTGCTAAATTAAGAAAAAAATACTCTAACACATGGTGTAGCCAGGATCCATATTTTGTGGGTCCTTGATACCGAAAAACCAATTGAAATCAAAACGTTTGACTGTCTGTGATCACCACTCGCGCCTAAACCATGCGTACAATTTTTTCCAAATTGAACTAGTGGTGCCACAGAATGGCACAGACTTTCCCGTGTTAGTTTCGTATTTCCTTTGGTCTCGGCTAGCTATTCGGACTAGCCACTTACTTGTGCTAGCTGCCATCTATCGCCGCCCAATGTACATTTTCTAAATTTTTCGTTTTAGTAGAACGGAAATATTAATTTTAAAATATTAAAGAACAGAAAAACCTCGTCCTCAATGGCAATATTTTTGAAAAATTCTGAATTGCTTTTAAAATTGTGATGTTTAAGATCTACTAAAAATGCGAAATTTGAAGCTCTTCTTCACAGAAATTTTTTGAGATTTCGAAAAACTTCATTTAAAGTCATTTGGAGCACATACACTCGCAAATTCAATAGTGTTTACAAATTGCTGAAAATTTGCATTTTAACGGTATGAGAGAACTTGCAAAACATTACATTTGTGTAATTTAACTTTACGCCATATTAAAGAGTGCAATTCGCACTATCCATTCGAAAAATTTGAAGCCATTGTTTGAGGAAATGGCGTTTGAGCGTTTCTGAAAATACGGAATTTTGAGCTAGTTTTCACAGAAAATTATTCAATATTCGAGAAACTTTAGTTGGCATTATTTAAATCACATGTACTCGTTAATATAATAATGTGAACAAATTGCCGCTAATGTAAATATTAACGACGTGAGTGACAAGTCAAATAAACTACATTTTTGCAATTTTTGAAAAAACAAAAGAATAGAGCAATATGGCGTTAATGTCATCTCACAGAGCACATTTAGCACTATCTCTACCAAAAGTTTAATGAAAAAATTTGGAGCCGTTTTTGAGAAAATCTACTTTTTGTATTTTTTCAAAATTTCAAATATTGCGCGAAATATTGCGCAAAAACTACTAAAATTTTCGAAAAAATGTACGTGACCTTAAAGAACTCACTTTGGACAACAAATTTTATTTGAAGGAAAAATCTCTATCTTCAATTTTATAGTTCTAGGAAGACACTGAAAGAAATTTCAAACTTTGGCACTTTTCGAAAATTCACACTTAACCGTGAAAATGAGACCTATTCCACCTTAAATAAGTGCATTTTACTCTATTCTTGCAAGAAATTTAAAGAAAAAATTTGGAGCCGTTTTTGAGCCGCAAAATGTCCGGGGGTCTTCATGTAACGTACCCCAAATTTTCAAGAAAGTTTTTCAAAATCGCGGCGCATCGAGTGGACGAAGATCGAACGGGGAATATCCATTTTGGAAGAAATCGCGCATATGGTTTTAGCGCTAGGGTTGTTCACAGGTTGACGGGATCTCGCTGAAGCGCCCTAGCCACCCAAGGCGGACCACGTTAACTATATGCTGTCATTTACAATTAATTAATCACATAAATTATCAAAATTTTAAATTAATTACGCCAGACATTTTCTAAAAAATCTAGGGTCAGCCAGCTTCTGACTGAAGCCACGCAACAAAATAGAGCAAAAAAACTAAAAATGATTTGATGAAAAAATTTTATGATCATTTTCATTTGAGGCGGTAAACGGCATTTTTGTGCAAACTCTGTGAAATTTTAACAAAACCAACCAGAATTATTAATTTAAAGACTTTTAAAAAAACAACAGATATTTAGTAATGGAATCAGTTCAAAAATTTGTGTTCTCCGTGGGACAGTTCTTTTTCTGCAATTTTAACTCGCTGTGCGTATTCAAAACCACTGCGCGGAGTAATCAATTTAAACAATTTATTACTTTCCCGTATACGTACGTATACACGGAGTGATATACGTAGTATAGGGAAAGTTATGTAATGCTGCGCGAAAAAAGGCCAATTTTCGGCGGAAAAAAATTAAATGCCGGGCCGTGAAAGCGAATAAGTGGATAAAACCAGTTGCTAAATTAAGAAAAAAATCCCCTAACACGTGATGTAGCCAGAAACCCTGTTTTCTAGGTTCTTGATACCGAAAACCCAATTGAAAGGAAAACGTCCGTCTGTCCGTCCGTCCGTCTGTGAACACTGCTAGCACCTAAACCATACGTACGATTTCTTCCAAAATGGATATTCCCAGGGCGATCTGATTCTAGTCAAAGCTTTGAGATTTTGAAAAAGATTCTTCAAAATTTGGGGGTACTTTATATGAAGACCCCCGGGGATTTTCAACATTTTCTCGAAAACGGCTCCAAATTTTTTCTTTAAATTTCTTGTATGAATAGAGGAAAATACATTTATTAACATGGCATAGGTCAGATTTTCACGTACAGCTCTGAATTTTCGAAAATTGTGTAAGTTTGAATTTTTTTCGGCGTCTTTCTCCAACTACAAAATTGAAGATAGAGATTTTTTCTTCAAATAAAATTTGTTCTGCATATTGACTTCTTTAATAAATGTCATGTAAATGTTTTTCAAAATTTTGGTAGTTTTCTTGCAATATTGCGTGCAATATGTGCAATTTTAAAAAATTACAAAAACAAGATTTTCTCAAAAACGGCCCCAAATTTTTTCTTTAAACTTTTGGTAGGGATAGTGGTAAATGTACTCTATCAATGACATAAAAGACATATTGGTCTATCGCTTGGTTTTTTTCAAAAATTACAAAAATGTAAATTTATTTACTTGTCTCTCACGTCGTTAATATTTACATTATCGGCGATTTTTTCACATTATTATTTTTACGAGTATATATGCTTTAAATAATGTCAAGTAAAGTTTCTCAAAAACACAACCGTTTTCTGTGAAAAGTGGCTCAAATTTCGGCATTTTCAGAAATGCTCAAACGCCATTTTCTCGTATATGGCTGCAATTTTTTCTTGAAACTTTTGTAACGGATAGTGCTAATTACACTCTTTAGTACAGCGTAAGTTTTATTTTGAGTTATTTTTTTTTGTTTTTGAAAAAAATACATAATTGTAATTTTTTGAAAGATCTCTCACATCTTTAATATACACATTACCAGCAATTTGTAAACATTTTTATATTTGTGAGTGTAAGCGCTTCAAATAACTTCAAATAAAGTATTTTGAAAACTCAAAAATTTTCTGTGAAAAAGAGCTTCAAATTTCGCATTTTTAGTAGAGCTAAAATGCCATTTTCTCTTAAACGGTACATAATTTTTAAAAGAAAATTGCCATTTACGGCTAGGTTTCTGTGTTCTTTAATATTCCAAAATTAACATTTTCGTTCTACCAATAGGAAATCGAAAAATTAAGAAAATGACAAAAAAAATGTACTTTTAGCGATGATAGATGGTAGTAGCTGGCAAGAAAGAGTATGTGTCAATTCCGAATAGCTAGCGAAGACCCAAGAAAATAGAAAACTAATCCGGGAAAGTCTGTGCCATTCTGTAGCACCACTAGTTTTTAAAACAAATGATATCTAGTGATGGAATTCGTTCAAACATTTGAGTATTCCGCCTGTTAGTTTTTTATGCAATTTTTTATTTGGTACGTGGTTTAATAATTATTTGTCTGAAATTTATATTCCGTTATAATATATTGCAAGCAGTAATTAATTCTAGAGCAATTTCATCGTAAAATATAATGTGTTTGTAAGAAATTAGTGTTGGTAATACTGTGGTTTACCGGTAAGAATTTATTCCCTGATATTTTTAATTTTTTCTGGGAAATGCGATATGGTGCAAAAGTTTGGCCCATTTTCGAGCATTGTAGGCATAGTAATTAATTTAAACAAATTGTTATTAATTCAATAGATAACTGGTGATGAGCCCTGTGCTAATATTTCTGTATTCCGTTGAATAGCTTTTTTTTGTGAATATTTGTTTAAAAGATGAACGAGAGAATGTCCTTGTGATGCTTAAGGCCTCATTTTAAACATATGAATGCAGTAATTAATTCATGAGTCGTTAAGTAATAAATATGAAGTATATTGAACAAATTAGTGGTAATAAATCTGTGGTCCTCCGGTAAGGTATTTAATGATATTTTGAACTTTGTGACGGTAAGCGGCTTTTGTTGGAGCAAAGCTGTGTGCTTTTTTAAAACAACTGTCCGGAGTAATTCATTTAAACAATTTATTATTAAAACAAACGATATCTAGTGATAGAATCTGTATTAACATTTGAGTATTCGGCCTGTTAGTCTTTTTCTGCGATTTTTTGTTTAGTACGTGGTAGTATGGTTATTTGTCTTAAGTTTAGATGCCCGTTAAAATCATTTGCAGCTATAATTAATTCTCGAGCAATTTCATCGTAAAATATCAAGTGTTTGTAACAAATATGTGTGGGTAAGTCCGTGGTTTGCCGGTAAGAATTTATTTCCTGATTTTTTAAATTGGTTTTCCGTGAAATGCGATTTTAGTGCGATAACATGGCCGATTTTAAAGTATAGTAGCACAGTAATTAATTTAAACAAATTGTTATTAATTCAATAGATATCTGGTGATGAGCCCTATGCAAATATTTCTGTATTCCACCGAATAGTTTTTTCTGTGAATATTTGTTTAAAAGGTGAACGAGAGAATGTTCTTGTGATGCTTAAGGCCTCATTTTAAACATATGAATGCAGTAATTAATTCATGAGTCGTTAAGTAATAAATATGAAGTATATTAAACAAATTAATGGTAATAAATCTGTGGTCCTCCGGTAACATATTTAATGATATTTTGAACTTTGTGACGGTAAGCGGCATTTTTGCAAAGCTCTGTGCGATTTTAAAATTACTGTTTTAAATAATTAATTTAAACAATGTGTGTTAAAACCAAATGATTGCTTATGATTGAATCAGTACAAACAATTTAGTATTTCGCAGGTAAGAAAAAACTTAATGATTTTTTTCAGTTTTTTTGTGTTTTGATACATATTTTCAAATTGCTTAAAAAATTTGTTGTTACAATCTTATAATGGAGTAATTAAACAGTAATTATTTCTTTATTGTTATTTTTTTCTAGTTTTCTTGCTCTATTTTGTTGCGTGGCTAGCTAGCTTTAGTATAAAGCTAGCTGACCCTCGATTTTTTAGAAAATGTCTGGCGTAATTAATTTAAAATTATGATAATTTAAGAATAATTAATTAGTAGTAAATAATGGCATATAGTTTATTGTGGTCCGCTATGGGTGGCTAGCCAGCTTCACAGTGGTACTGACGGACAGACGGACATTTGGCTTTTAATGGGATTTTCGGTATCAAGGACTATCAAAACAGGGATTCTGGCTAATCCACGTATTAGGGGATTTTTTTCTTAATTTAGCGTCTGGTTTTATCGCCTTTTTCGTTATCAGGGCCCGGTAATTAATTTTTTTCTCCCGAAAATTAATTTTTTTTGCACAGCATTACATAATTTTCCTTATACAATGTATATTACTCCGTATTCCGTACGTATACGGGAAAGTAACTACAGAATAGCACAGACTTTCCCATATTAGCTTTCTATTTCCTTGAGTGTAGGCTAGCTATTTGGAATTGCCACATAGTCTTCCCAGCTCTCATCTATCGCCGTCTAAGTACATTTTTTGACATTTTCTTAATTTTTCTGAAACTAATGGCAAAATAATTGCTACTTTGGTAATTTTATAATTTAGAAGAAAAATCACAAAAACCTCGCCCAAAATGGCAATTTTCTTTTCAAAATTTGTAGCTGCTTTTAAGAAAATGGCGTTTAAACACCTCTAAAAATGCGAAATTTGAAGCTCTTTTTCACAGAAAAGTTTTGAGTTTTCAAAAAACTTCATTTAAAGTAATTTAAAGCACTTACACTAACAAATATAGTAATGTTTACAAATTGTTAGTATGTGCATAATAAAGATGTGATAGATCTTTCAAAAAAATTACATTCGTGTAATTTTTTAAAAAACAAAAAATACCCAAGAAACAAAATATTATTGATGCTTGGCTTCCACCTCAACTTAAAAATCCAGAGGACATAACAGGGAAAAATTCTGCAATATTAATAGACCTACGGAAGGAGAATAATATTCATAACATCATGCATACTACCTATGATAAATTGATAACAATAGAAAAATGCATGACACAGAAATGGAATAACACATGGAAACCATGTAAAGCAAGTCAACTCCACAGTACAAATTAATAACTTTTATTAATTCTTACATTAATTTTACAACTTCTAAAAAGCTCAACCGAAGAGGACAAGTCACACTGTCCAGAATAAAATCAGGCCACACAAAATTAACCTATCTCTACTTAATTACCAAAACACCCCTCCACTTTGTGATACTTGTAACATTAATTTAACAATATCCCACATAACAGAAAACTGCCCTAAATTCAATAATGAAAGAAAATTTAGTAATCTAAATAAAACTTTAGGTACCTTATTGTATTCGACCAAATATCAGAACCAACTGATCAAGTTTTGTGAAATGTGTAACACCTTTATTGACATATGATGATGTTGTATAATTAAATTATGTGTTACATATATGTTGCCATACAATGTTAATTATATCTATGTTATAATATTTTTGTTAATATAATTATGGAAAAAATTATAATTGTATAAACAATGTAGTCACTAATAACCTTAGTCATTGATGCGACTAAAAAAAGTAATTAAAAAAAATACCCCAAAATAAACTTTACGTCATATTAAAGAGCGAAATTAGCACTATCCGTTCCAAAAGTTTGAAAAAAAATTGGAGCCATTTATGAGAAAATGGCGTTTGAGCGTTTCTGAAAATACGGAATATTAAGCTAGTTTTCACAGAAAACAGTTGTGTTTTCGAGAATATTATTTAAAGCTCATGAACTCCTTAATATAATAATGTCAACAAATCAAGTCTAATGTAAATATTAACGACATGAGTGACAAGTAAAAAAAATTACATATTTGGAATTTTTGAAAAAAACAAAAGAATAGAGGAATATGGCGTTTTTGTCATCTCATAAATACATTAGGCACTACACCTACCAAAAGTTCAAAGAAAAAAATTGGAGCCGTTTTTGAGAAAATCTTGTTTTTGTAATTATTTAAAATTCCACATATTGTATGCAATTTTGCGCGAAAACTACTTAACTTTTCAAAACAATGTCTATGACCTTAATGAAAGAACTCACTTTGGACAACAAATTTTATCTAAAAGAAAAATCTCTATCTTCAATTTTGTAGTTCCAGAAAGGCGCCGAAACAAAATTTAAACTTTTGCAATTTTCGAAAATTCAGAGTTATCCGTGAAAATTGGACCTATGCCACCTTAATAAGCGTATTTTACTCTATTCTTTCAAGAAATTTGAAGAAAAAATTTGGAGCCGCTTTTGACAAAATTTTGAAAAATGTCCGAGGGGCTTCATGTAAAGTACCCCCACATTTTACAGAATATTTTTTAAAATCTCAAAGCTTCGACTCGAGCCATATCGACAAGAGTTTCTTCAATTTGAAAAGAAAATCGTCTGTATGGTTTAGGCGCTAGTAGTGTTCACAGACGCACGGACGGACGTTTTGCTTTCAATGGGTTTTTCGGTATCAAAATAGGTTACAAAATACGGATTCTGGCTACACCACGTGTAAGGGGATATTTTCTTAATTTAGCAACTGGATTTATCCACTTTTTCGTTATCAGGGCCACTCGACGAATTTTTTCTACCGAAAATTCGCCATTTTTTCGTGCAGCATTTCATAACTTTCTCTATACTCCGTATATACGTAGTTATACGGGAATGTACAAAGTATTAGATAGATTATTTTCTGCGTTCTAATGTATCTCAAGAAAAGTAATTCCGAGCCAAAAAATAATGAAAATAATATTTTCACCTTTGAGTAGTAAATACCATTTGTTACCATTAGAAACAATTTAATAGGCTTAGACTTCACTTCGGTACATGTGAATGTTGCTCAAATGATGTTTGAATATCTTAACGAACCGACACCTGGAATTTAATATGAAACGGTATAATATTTACAATATGAATTCGCAGCTGGGCGTTGATGTACATGCCTGAAGATATCGCCAACATTCAAACCGTGCGTTTGGACTGCGATCGTTGGCAGTGTCATGTGTCTTAAATCTGGGTTTTTATTTCTTGGCGTGTGGGGACTTGGATTAACAATGTCACACGTCATTTCGTGTCTTTCTCCATCGTGTCGCATGATCTCCAGAACTGCTTAATACAGTCGTGATGAGGCGACTCCTAGAATACGCGAAATACCGTGAGATATTCCATCGTGAAGACATGCCCTCACACGCCAAAAAATAAAAATCCAAGTATACACTATTCTTTCCACAATTTTAAATTTAGTTCCTTTTTTAAATTAATTCGCGTAGTATTGTAGGCTATCGCGTTTTTATTTTTGTTTTTCATTTATATAAGCATAATTTACATTAGCTAATTTAAAAAGTTTGTTCTTTGTGTTGTGCCATAGCACAAGTTTTCCCCTACTACCTCCGCGTATCCGTGCGAAAACTCTTGCATGTTAAACCCCATACTCATCCCTTCTAATTCCATTCTAAGAGAGAAATTTGTTAACGAATCATGTTTATTTGTTAAAAAATGTGTAAAGGAAACTTCCAATGTACTAACACAATATCACATAAAAATAAAAACCAATTGCAATTGCAATTGACGTTTGAAAGAAATTTTCAACTAAGATTTATTCAGTATTATGGAGAGTTTTCGTGAAACAATTCACAAAACTTCCTTAAAGACAACATTTGAAGTAATTATTCAATATTTTTTTCATTAGCTTTTAGTTTTTCGTGATAGTCACAAAAAATATTAGCTTTTGATTTTAGAGAAAGCTACTTGTCTGACCACGCTGACTTGAAAATTTCAATGAACCATTGCTGATAACGAAAATACTGATAAAGGTAAAACACAAACACAGTCTTCACTCTTCATTCTCAACATTAATTGAATGGTTTCATTACACGCATAAGACACATCTAAAAAGGTATCAAGCAATTACAATAATACTTCTAGTTGTTGTGGGAGAGCAAATCTTGAATTAATGATTGTGCAAATAAACCTAGTCAGACTGCACAAACCACGGTGTATACAGAAGGTGTAAATATAAGATAGAGGAATCTAAACCTTCTAGGCATGTCATCACAAAAATGAGGTGCCCTTGATAGTACTGAAGCGTGGAACTGACAATTTAATTGAATGTCGAGGAATGTCTCATCTTAAAGATTATGGTGTGAAAAACGTTTCTTTGAGGCCTTTGGCTTCAAAATGTCCTAGACGCAATGCTTAGGAGTTATTTAACAAAAACATTGGCAAATGTTGCGGATTGCATTTGACTTGAATATTTAGATGCGTTTATTTAAACAAATCCTTCATATTTTTAAAGTCAAAGTGCAATTCGTCACGTCTCCGTGAAATTCTATTTCTTTAGAGACTTCATTTATAAAGATTGGTTGCGTGAGAGAGCCGCAACGGAAAGGTATACTACTGAAATAATACAGGAAACGATTGCACATATTGCACGCAATATTGTGAAAAAACTACTAACACTTTCAAAAATATATACATGACTTTAATGAAAGAACCCGCTATGGAGAACAAATTTTATTTATACGTAAAATCTCTCTCTTTAATTTTGTAGCTGTAGCAAGACGTCGAAAAAATTCAAACATTTGCAATTTTCGAAAATTCAGAGTTAACCGTTAAAATTGGACGTATGCCACCCTCATAAGTGTATTTTATTCTTACAAGAAATTTAATAAAAAAAATTAGAGACGTTTTTTGAGAAAATTTTGAAAACGGCCGGAGGGCTCAATGTAAAGTATCCCCTAATTTTATAGAATCTTTTTGAAAATCTCAACGCTTCGATTCGAGTCAGAATGTCAGGGGATTCTTCAATTTGAAAGAAATCCTACGTATGGTTCAGGCGATAGGTTTATTATCGGTTTAGGTTCATTTTATAGGTTTATTCATTTATTAGACATTATATTATTATTTACATTTATTATATTCATATATTTTATTCATTTATTATATGTTTAAGTTCATTATCTATGCATTTGTTACAATTCCAATAGTACACTATGAAACTGAATGTATGTAAATGATTGTGTAATTAAATGTTACGAAATTGTTTTTTTTTTAATTTAGGTCGCTCATATAAAAGATTATGCATAAAAATCATTGCAATTTATATTGACTAGTAAATTTTGGATTCTTCCAATGAAAATATTTTAAATAAAACAAGTTGAATTGCTAATAAATGTGTCTAGAAGTCTTGTAAGCAATACACTAGTTTAAGCTTTTATAAATTAATGTATTTAACGTCAAAAAGAATGAAAACCTTTTGAAAGAATGAAAAAAGTGTTTAAAATGACTTCTAATGAATGTTTTCTGTGAAAGAGCTTCAAATTTTCAATTTACAGTTCCGCTTAAACGTCGTTTTTTTAAAATCTTCTCAGTTTTTTTAAAAGTAAATTGGCATTTGGGACAATAATATTCTTTAATATTCTTAAAATAATAATTCCGTTCTACTATTGCGCTACTTTGGGCGACGATATATGGCAGCTGGCAAGTATATGTGGCATGTCCGAATAGCTAGCCGGGACCAAAGGAAATAGAAAACTAATACGAGAAAGTCTTTTCTATTCTGTTCCACCACTAGTTTCTTTAAACGTTTGGCTTGTTTAGTGCTAAATGTACTTAATGAGATGACATAAACGCCATATTGCTCTATTAAAAAATAATAGAGACAAGTTACAAAAATTAATTTTTTTACTTGTTTCTCACATCGTGATTATTTACATTAGCTGCGATTTGTTCACATTATTATATTTATGACCACATGTGTGTTAAATAATATCCTATAAGGTTTTTCGAAAACATACCGTTTTCTGTGAAAAGTAGCTGAAAATTCCGCATTTTCAGAAGCGCTCAAACGCCATTTTCTCATAAATGGCTTTAAATTTTTTCTTCAAACTTTTCGCACGGATAGTTCTAATTGCACTCTTTAATATGACGTAACGTTCAATTTGGAGTTTTTTTTAATTACACAAATATAATTTTTTTGGAAGATCTCTCACGCCGTTAATGTGCACATTTCCAGCAATTTGAAAACACTATTGTACTTGTGAGTTAAAGTGCTTCAAATGACTTCAAATATGTTTTTGGAAAACTCAAAGATTTTCAGTGAAAAGGAGCTTCAAATTTCGAATTTACAGTAAACCTTCAACGCCATTTTCTTAAAAACGGCTCCACCTTTTTCGAAAAGAAGTGCCATTAAGGACGACGTTTTACAGTTCTTTAATATTCTTAAAATAGTACTTGCGTTCTACTTTTAGGAAGCCGAAAAATTATGAAAATGTCAAACGGATGTACCTTGGGCAGCTGTAGATGGCAGCTGGCAAGAGTAAGTGTGAAGTCGGAATAGCTAGTTGAGACCATAGGAAATAAAAACTAATATGGGAATAACTGTGTCATTCTGTAACTCGACTATTTCTAATCTTTAATCCGTACATGAAAGTACGGGAACCATTATTATTTTTACTGGATCGGTTTTTATTTTAAATATACAAAAAATGTTTGAGCTCTAATTGACCAAAGTGGAAGTGACAGAAATGCTATTGGCGAATGAGGAATATTTAAGATTTTTAAATTATGTTTTCATTTCTCGGGTTACATACCATAAGCAAAAATTCAGGCTATGCCACTGTTACGTACAACTACGAGAAGAACAAACAAAATTAAATAAATGAATGAGATGCTTTGTCTTGGCGAACATTATTATTTAATACAAGATGAGTTTTCGATATCTTAGCCATCATCGTCCGTTACAAAAACATATATAATTAGTTCATAACTGTCTATTTTTTTGTTTTTATGAATTAGGTAATTGACAAGGATGGCTAAGCCATCAAAAGCTGCTTTTGTTTTAGATAATAATGTTAGCCAAGACAACGCTTTTAATGACTAGTATTTTATTTAGGATTCCACCGACAAGTCACCAATAAACCAATAACAAACAATTCTTACCTAACATGAACTCGCCTCAGAATATCCATGCATGCTTCGTCCCTTTCTCACCGTGTCGCTGTCCTCCTTGCCACCCTTCTCCGTTTTATTGATCAAAGTAATTTACATAATTGTACTTCTGGGAATGGGATGAACGTTTCAGAATAACATGCTTCAGCGGAATGTAGTTCTAAAACCTTTCTTTTACGTAAGTCGATCTTGCTAATTAAACACTCATGCATAAAAACGAAGGAAAAAGTACAATATTCGACGCCTATTGACCCAATATTCGACGTTATTGGTGTCAAGAGTTAACTATTAATGGAATAGGCATGCGCTTTATTTGCTGAACAGTGTACACTCATCATCAAAAACACTACGCCCAGAACTCGATCGAACCACTGCAAACTTGGTTGGTATGATGCACACGCAAAACAAATGGTTTAATTTTTCGCAGTCGGCTTGGGAGCGAGGTTGAGGGCGCGACTTTGAGCCCGCCGGCTGAGATGAGAGGGCTCCGACGGCTGTGCCGACCGTCGCCACATCGGGCAACACCCAGAACGTAATGTTCGCGTGCACGATTGGACATGTACAAAAAGAGCCTCTTGTTGAGGTTGCGCGACGTAGGACGCCACACGAGCGGACACCACATTTGCCCAATCAGCGGCAAAGGATAGAGGAAGGCACATACGAGTATTACATGCAGAATCCTCGCGCCACGGGGAGGGATGAACGCGTCACGCACGTCGTCTGAGAAGCCTGCTTTGCCACAATCTATTTGTATCTTCATAGGCGCTCGTGTTGTTTACAGACAACAGACGGACGAACGTTTAAAAAAAACGTTTTTTGGAATTAGGGAACTCCAAGACGAATCGATTTTCCGCAGCCTTACAAAACTTGCTCAATAAAATGTACATTATTCCGAATGTACGTTCGTATACGAGGAAGTAACAAAACAATGCTTTTTCTCGTGCAGCTGCAGCCACCAGTCCTTGATTTTGCATTTGTTGATACTAGGTCATGGCCAGCTGCATCACCTCTCTTAGTTCAATACGGTGTGGGTGCTTATGAACGTGTGATCAGAGCAACAACCGAACAATCTGCAAGAACTGTGTACTCAAAAGCATATTGCTTAGGATGGAACTTCACAGGACTCTCTTTTACACTGGTGTATGCCGTGACGTATGGACGTGTGCGTTAGCAAAACATGGTGGCCCAACATCGCATGTGGTCATTCATAGAGAAGTGTCAAATCGCCTTAAAAGTTAGATGTTATATATACGACGCAATTGTCGTTCGCCATGTTCTTGCGGGAGTGAGCCAATTCTTTCGCGTTCATTATGATAAGCGAGATTTGCAGAAGATAACTGAAATATTAGGACGTAATATAAAATACAATTCTCATAATTTCTCATATAGAAAATACGAGAAGGAATCTGCAATGTTACAACATTTTGTAGTTTTGACGTTTATCGAGCTAATCCCAATAGCTTCCTAGATATTTCCAAAAATTGAAACTAGTGTTGCTACAGAATGGCATAGACTTTCCCGTATTAGTTTTCTATTTCCTTTGGTCTCGGGTAGTTAATCGGACTTGCTACATTCTCTTGCAAGCTGCCATCTATCGCCACCCAAAGTACATTTCTTTGACATTTTATTAATTTATCAGTTTCCTAATAGTAGAACAGAAATACTATTTTAAGAATATTCAAAAATAGTAACATCTCATCCTAAATGACAATTTTCTTTGAAAAATATGGAGCCTATTTAAGAAAATGACATTTAAGCGCTAAAGTAAATGCGAAATTTGAAGTTTTCAAAAACATCGTTAGAACTCATTTGAAGTACATCAACTCACAAATACAATAGTGTTTAAAATTGCTTGAAATGTGCAAATTAACGGTGTGAAAGATCTTCCCAAAAAATTACCTTTGTGTATTTTTTTAAAAAAAACGAAAAATACCCCAAATTGAACGATACGTCACATTAAAGAGTGCAATTAGCACTTTCAGTTCAAAAAAACATGAAGAAAAAAATTGGAGCCATTTTTGAAAAAGTGGCGTTTGAGCGTTTCAGAAAATGCGGAATTTTCAGCTAGTTTCGAAAGAAAACTGTTGACTTTTCGACTTACTTGACATTATTTCAAGCATATGTACTCATAAATATAATAATGTAAACAAAACGTCGCTAATGTAAATATTAACGACTTGAGAGACAAGTCAGAAAAATTACATTTTTGTAATTTTTGAAAAAGGAAATAATAGAGCAGTATGGCGTTTATGTCATCTGATAAGAGTACATTAGGTATCTTTAATGACCGCATTCTGAATGCGAGCATGACATTTGGTTAATAGACTTAGGGGCTACAAATCTTTGCTGTCTTCATAGAGAATGGTTTGTGAGCTATGAAGCTTTTGTGAATACTCTTATTTTTTATTATCGGAAAGTACAAGACAACAATGAGCGCTGACGGTAAAGGGAGGATTGACTGTAAAGTTTTGATCAATGGTGAGTGGTGAACAAGCCACATTGACAACGTACTGCATGTTCCCAATGGTCGTCGCAATAGGATGTCACTCGCTGTTGTTATGGAGCAAGGGGTGTCCATGCGAGCTGATGACAAAAGGTTGCGAGATCGTAGATAGGAATGGAGCTATGCGTTTATATGGTGAAAGGTATGGAATGTTATATATGTGGCATCTGATGTTTGACTAGCGCTGTTTGGCTACGACGGCGCTGCGTGGTGGAAGAGGCAGAAGCATGGTTGCCATAGAAAAACAATATTACGAATATTATGAAGTCCAATGTATTGTGTTGAAAGGGTTTGCTTGTATCTTCGATTAATACACGTTCGTTACGGCAATTCGTGTTGTACCTTTTCTGGGAATCGTAAGCCTACGATTCCTACGTATATAATTGCATATTCGTGCATTAAGTAATTCTAATAGTGAAGTCAAACTGTCGTCGTCCGTGTCTTTTCAAGTGTGGCGTGGGCGTTTGGTCCATCGAAACAAACGTCACGTGGAAAGATTTCAAGAGCGCAGTATAAGTGTCAAGGGAGATGACTTCTTTTGTGGAGCTTGTGTCAAGGGAAAGCAGCAGAGGGCTTCTTTCTAGTCACGAACGCAACGAGCGACGAGTTCTGGAGAGGTCATTAATGCTGATTTGTAGCGACTGATGGAGGAGGAGTCACTTGGAGGCTCCAAGTACTTCGTGTGTTTCACCTGCGATTTCTCAAAGTTTCAAATTTTTAAGTTTTTGAAAGAGAAGTCGGAGGTTGCTGGTGCTGTTGAAGAGCTGCAGAAATTTTTTTAACTCAATGCAGACGTCCACTGAAGGTTTTCCATTGTGATGGAGTTCAAAGATGAGAAAGTCGAGAGTCTTCTCAAGATCAAAGGAGTCAAGATAATCACAAATCCTTATTCTTCTGTGAAGCAGGAGGCCGCACGCACACTGCTCTTGGCTAAGAAATTGCCAAAGTCGTTGTTGACTGAAGCAGTGAACGGTCTATCTTCTCAATGGATCGGGCTCTGCTGGAGAATATGGGAAGTTACCTTAGGAGATTTTTACTGGAAAATCCATGAATTTGCAGAACTTGCACGTGCTTGAGACCAATTGCTTTGTGCAAAATCCGTAGCAGAAGCGTCACAAGTGGGATGCGGAGGGAAAGCCAGGAGTCTTCGTTGGTTATTCGCATGACATTGACGGGTACAGAGTCTGTATTCGAGGTACGAGAAAGATAGAACGAAGCAAAAGTGTTGTTTTTGAACCAGAAACAATGAGAGCTACTGTTGTTACATATACGGAGCAAACTGCTGTGGTAGCTGTACCGGTGCGAGTCGAAGATGAGCCAGATGATCTCGAAGAAGACGGACGAGCTAGTGTCCTGGAGCAAGTAGAATCTGAGCCAGAAGCAGATGATGTTCAGTCAGCAGAAGAGCAGTTTGTTAACCCTGAGCTTTTTGCTGTGGAGCGTCGACGTCTGCGAGAAAGGTCAACTTTACTTCCACTGGTATGCTATGTCGAGATGAATGTAGCTGAGCTTGAACCGAGAAGTTACAAGGAAACGATGGCATCTGGCAACAAAGAGCAATGGTGGAAAGGTGCAATGAAGGAAGAGGTTCAATTAACCTCCCTCCAAGCCACCTCCTAATCGTAGAGCCATCACCAATCGTCAAGTGTTCACGAAAAAGAGAAATTCTAGTGGCGAAGTTATGAGATACAAAGCCAGACGGGTTGTGCGCGATTTCAATCAGAAGCCTGGAGTGGGTTTCGAAGAAACTTTTAGCCCAGTGGTGCGCTTTGGTGCGCTTCGATCGGTGTTAAGTGTCTCAGCTAGCGAGAAGTTACACCTCGCCCAGTTTGATGTGAAGGCAGCATACCTGAACGGTCATCTGTCTGAGGACATCTACATGACTCAACCCAAGAGATTCTCAGATGGCACTGATCGAGTGTGCAAGCTAAAACGTAACTTGTACGGACTCAAGCAGTCACCTTGCTGCTGGAATCAGCGTTTCAAGGCAGTTGTGACAGCTATTGGTTTATCCGAGAGCACTGCTGATACCTGCTTATTCGTAAGGAACGACAACGGGTGTAAACTTTTGTTAGTTTTGCATGTTGACGACGGGTTGGTGGCAGCGACAAGGCAGAGGAAGTTTTTATGCAGTTGCAGTCACGCTTTAAAATCACCATTGAGAAGTTTGGTTGCTTCCTGAACCTCAGATTTCTCAAGAAAAAGTCGGGTCAATCGTGATTCATCAACAGAGTTACACTGAGTGGGCACTCCAACGTTTGAACGTGAGTGAAGCTAATCTTGTGTCAACGCGTATTGATCAGTATCTTCAAGATTCCGGAGATAAGACACTGACATCAGCGTCTTATCGCAAAGCGATTGGTTGTCTGATGTACCTGGCAGTGGGCACAAGACCGGGCATCGCTTTTGCGGTGAGCTACGCATCGCAGTTCTTGGAGAAGCCGGAGATGAGGCACTGGGCCTTGGTCAAGAGGATCAGGCGGTACATCAGAGGGAATCAGGAATAAAAATTCGTTATCCAGCGAGTTCAGCAGCAGATAATCCGCACGTCCTGCACGTGTATAGTGATGCGAGTGATCCGCAAACGCGTTAATCAGTAAGCGGGATGGTCAGTGTGTTCTGTGGCGGAGCTATTACGTGGTCGTGTAATAGGCAACAGTGCGTCACCCTCTTGACAACAGGGGTGGAATATGTGGCTGCACGCGAAGCAGCAAAAGAAGCAGTTGGGCTGAGCAGGTTGCTTAAAGACATTGTGTTTTTAAAATCAGTGCCAACGTTGACTGTCGATAGTGCGTGGTAAGGCGGCGATATAGCTCCTTTTTCAGATTGGTCGGATTTCAGGTTTCAGATTTAGGTTATTGTTCGGGAGAGCGCATCGGTTGATTTTGCCGAGACGAACGGGTATGCTCGCTCGCTCGATCTCTGAAAAGACACAGTGTACCTCTCTTATTAGAAGATAATATAAAAAATAAGCAATCAAAGAGTAAATCGTTCAACTTTTACCTCAAGTCTCAGATGAAAAGCAATGCCTTCTTTTAATCTGTATTCCACAAATTTTCTCATGCATGCACAGCCTTTCCCGCGAAAAAAATGGTTGCTCTTTGAAAGGCTTTCTAAAAGGCGAAAGGTATGCCAACCTTGCTAAGTTAAACTGTTCTCATGGAACTTTAATGCGAGTGCACTGAAGCTCGTTCACTGGGCGGAGCGACTACTTTGAAAAACCTGTTTCGCTGTTTGAATTTGTGTTTCAATGCTGTCATTGGTTAAAACGGAGCTCGAGTGTGTCTTTAATAATTTCCTCTGCACCAGAGTGCCTGGGACGGAACCCCAGCAAGTGCTGCCCCCTGTCGAAGACAGATGAAACTATTACGAGCAGACTGCAGGACGAATGCAATTTCGACAGAAAACAAAAGAATTTTATATACCCGCTCTTTTAGCGCGGGTCGTTCCGACGCGGTACGTTCAAAATGCAAATTCTGAGCTAGTAATAAAGGGCCAAAGATTGTTATAAAAACCAATCTCCCGCCACGGCGCCAAATACGAATCCAATCTGAAATGTATGTGCCAACAGTGCGAGTGCTATGAAACTATCTAAAATCCCAGAATTTCATAAGAAAACCAAGCACATTCATGTGCGTTATCATTTCTTACGAGATCAAATTGTAAATGGTCATATAATACGTGCAATTTTAAAAAAATTACCAAAACATGATTTCCTCAAAAACGGCTTTAAATTTTTTCTTTAAACTTTTGGTAGGAATAGTGCTAAATGTACTCTATGAGATGACATAAACATCAGCTTACTTTATTCTTTTGTTCTTTCAAAAATGTAATGTTTTGACTTGTCACTCTCGTCGTTACCCTTCTATGCACTTAGTGGGAGGCCCAGCCGTGTTCCTTAATGCTGTAAATATTTTCCGTTAACATTACAGGCGTGTCCTTTCATGATACCATCCGATGTTGTTTCTTTTCTTATGGCAAAGAATGGTGAAGTGAGCCATGTAAGTTTTCCATATTTTTCAACTTTTTTGAAAGTAGTCGTGCTGTCCACGAAGTGGATCTCCGAGGACAGCAGTCTGTTTTCCCTTAACTTATATTTTGACGCATAAGAAATACATTTATGTTGTTAGAATTTATTCCTTATCATTCCAAACTTCAGTATTTACTTGAAAGGAGAAAAAATCATGACCACATGAATATGGAATAAAGAGTTTTTAGTTCCCCATACGTACGTATATACGGAGTAATATACGTAGTATAGGGAAAGTTATGTAATGCTGCGGAAAATCGATTTCGAGATTTCAACGGAAATGTACGTTTTAGGGTCCCCTGACACCGAAAAAGGGGGTCTTTTCATAACATCCGTCCGCCTGTCCGTCAATCTGTGAACAACATTAGCGAGTTTACCATGCGTGCGATTTCTTCCAAAATGGATATTCCCCGGTCAATCTGCGTTCACTCGATTTTGAAAAACGCCTCGATTTTGAAAAACTTTCTTGGAAATTTGAGGGTACTTTACATGACGCCCCCCGGACATTTTCAAAATTTTCGCAAAAATGGCACCAAATTTTTTCTTTAAATTGCTTGTAAGAATAGAGTAAAATACACTTATAAAGATGGCATAGGTCCCATTTTCACGCTTAACTCTGCATTTTTGAAAATTGCAAAAGTTACGCAAGCAAGAAACGTTTCGTAGCAAGAAACTACGAAATTGAAGATAGAGATTTTTCCTTCAAATAAAATTTGTGATAAAAAGTGAGTTCTTTCATTAAGGTCACATACTTTTTTTGAAAATTTTAGTAGTTTTAGCGCAATATTGCGTGCAATATTTGAAATTTTTAAAAATTATATAGTGCCAAATATGCTCTATGAGTGATAGTGCCAAATGTGTTCTATGAGATGGCAATGAATTGCAAAAATTTGTTTGACTTGTCTCTCACGTTAATGTTTACATTATCGCCGATTTGTCCACATTATTACATTAATGAGTACATGTGCTTCAAATTATGTCAAGTAAAGTTTCTCGAAAATTGAATAGTTTTCTAGAAAACTAGCTCAAAATTCCGTATTTCCAGAAACGCTCAAACGCCATTTTCTCAAAAATGGCTTCAAATTTTTTGTTCAAACTTTTCGAACGGATAGTGCTAATTGCACTCTTTAATATGGCGTAAATTTTTGTTGTTTTTATTTCAAAAATTATCCACATGTATTTTTTTTTTAGTTTTCTCATACGGTTAAAATGCACAATTCCAGCAATTTGTAAACACTATTGAATTTGTGAGTAAGTGCTTTAAATGACTTTAAATAAAGTTTTTCGAAAACTCAAAAATTTTCTGTGAAAAAGATCTTCAAATTTCGCATTTACAGTAGCGCTTAACCGCCATTTTCTTGAAAACGGCTCCAAATTTTTCAACGAAAATTGCCATTCAGGATAAGGTTTAACTGTTTCTTTAATATTCTTAAAATAATATTTTATTCTACTATTAGGAAACCGAAAAAATAATAAAATGCCAAAAAAATGTAGTTTGGGTGGTGTGACGACATGAGATGAGGAGGAAGACAGACACGGAGTTTGCTGTACATAGTTCACATAAATTCACTTCTCCCCATAGCTCGTCATACGCAGTTTTTAACTGTTTTTGACGTAAATAAATAAATAAATAAATAGTTATTTACAATAGTTTATTATAGTATGTACACTCCTAAGGAACGCTGCACTCCACAGCACACCGACTCCTGAGACGAGCCGCTAAGAGAACCCCAGCTCGCTGCACCAGCGCCGCCCCTGATCTCTTGTCCCGTGGCGAAAAGCCACGCCTCGCAAGATGGTGCTCGCGATCACCTCCGCACATCGCACACTGGGACAGAAAGGGCCAAAACCTGGCCAAAACCCCAAAAGCGTAATAACTTGTGCATCGTTTACAAGTAGCTCTCTTGAAAGAGGAATGTTCACCCCTTAATAAAATGTTAACATAAACAATTTAACACTCCTGGTTCGTATGTGGCGTGTCTGTAAAATTGAGCTGTCTGCGGCACGTTTCCTAGCGAGTGTGGTGTCTTCCGAACAATACAATTTGATCGGTCAGAGTATCAACATTTGAAAAGACAGGAGCAAGATTTTTGGTCAATATACTCATTTTTGTAAGTACTTTTATGGGTTAGTTCGCAATTTTGCTAAAAGAATCCCCATAATGTTTATATTGCATTATATCGTAACGTGTAAAATATAATATTTCGGTAAGTTCAATTTGGACATGGGTGAAAGTACGCTGTTCCACACTGTTCCAAAACGATACTTATCGCAAAAAATACCTCATAATGTGTAGAATATGGGGCAATAAACAGATATCAGCGCAAAAGAGCGCTAACGATAGTTTTTTATTTTAATTTACCACGCTACATTCAAGGGAAGATTTGAAAATGTGTCCCTTAGCCACCCTTTATTCATAAGGCCGGTATACACGGTAGAGTTTTTCGTGTAGATTCTCATGTAGTCCAGACTACATGAGAAAATTATGAACATGTTCGTTTTTTCGTGTAGAAAATCATGTAGTTTGACTCCAGCGCCTCTAGCGGCAGAATCGTTCACTAATGGATTTGTGTACCCAACGCGACGGACTCTTCCATTTCGATTTTGTGGTTAGGTGCGTAAAGGTGTGAAAGAGCGAAGTGGAATTGTGTGTACATCCGAAGAAAATTTTTAAAATTGGTTGGTTCTTCCACTCGCAACTCCTCGTAGACCATGTGCAAAATGCCTTTGCCTTCCTCTCGCCTCTGAAGCCAAGCCTTCATCCACTCGGAGCGTTCTCTCCGTGTTTCCATTAAAATAGTCGTTGCCACAACCATGCTTGTGGCAGCAACGATTACGGCCTTCCTATTTTTCTTATTAATTTTTTCATCGTTAATTAAACATAATCGTAAATTAATAAATCTCACAGCCAGTACACACCAGTGGGCGGACACGGGGGTACACACGCACAGAAATACCGCCAGTGAAAGTACCCGGACGGCGCAATTCAGTTGTTTCTCGGTAGACCCCCTAGCGGCGGCTTCTGGAGACTCATGCAGAAAACCGTGAGGTCTGGACTACGCCGTGTATGCGCGACTCTACGTTCAGTTTGAGATTTTGACGTCTCTATGTAGAAACTGTATGAGAATCTACACGAAAATACTAACGTGTATACCGGCCTATAGAGAGGAATGATTACTAATACTGTTAATAACTAAGGTATTTAATAGTTATCATATTGTGATATACCATATGCGGGAGGGCATTCGAAATTAAATAATTTAAGACTTTATTGCTAATTTAAATTAGAATTAGGCACCATAGTTACAGGTTGCTAGGGAAGACAGCGATGATTAACATGTCACGATATTTGGTAAATGGGCACCGTAGTAACACAGGTAATCAATTTCATGAGCCCGTGAATGTAAGGTAGAATCAGTCGAAAGATGCGTGTGTAAGAGTGGAAATTTTGCCCAAGAGTGCACCTTGGTTAGAGGAGTGAATACCTAATAAGAATACGTTGGTAGGGAATGTAAAACAGAATTTTGGACAACAATGAACACGAGTTTTCCTGGATTGAAGAAAGAAAAAGTTAGTTGCAGCTCAGATATCATAGTGAGAGGGTCATTTGTGAATTAGGGGGTGCGTGTCCGAGTTCAGACTTGGTTTATTTTTTGTGATCGAAAGTAGACACTTTTAAAAAATTCCAGAGATACAGTTCGGGACTTTAACTTTTTTTCTTCCGCGAGTGAAAGTGGAACATTGAAACATTTTGGTGAAGCCGTGCTTTGACTTGGAATATTTTCTTACTGATAGGGAGGAATTTTTAAGAAATGCCAACTTTAATTAGTTTTCACCAGTGACGAAGGTGAAGCACCAAGCTAAATGAACTTGTAATTATTTTGCCGAATAAGGGCTGATGGTGATATGGGAGGCTGGTACATTATGTGAATGGGACTGACTTCGTGGCGTGCCGGAAGGCATCAAGACTGGTCGAAGGTGATGGTGTGAAGATACGCGGCGCCCGAGTGAAGCATCCAACGATACAACGGAAGAGAGCTCAGGTTAACGTTCGTACGAACAATTATTTTATTTCTCAGGGTCATGACCAAAGCTAATAATTTTCAAAGGATGTTGTTTTGATTTAAATGAAATCTTTAATTACAATAAATTCATACTGTCAAGTGCGAAAGAAAGTACAAAAAAACCAACTTGATTATTATTGTGCAATCTGGCACATCATTAAAATCACTTTAAGGTTTTGTTGTTTTGCGTATGGAAGCGAGTCTACAGGGGGCAGATTGTAGTCGAACGATGAAGTAAGCCGAATTGTGCCCCTTGCATATTCGAAACGTTTCAAAGGGTCATTAATAATTAATTGGATAGAGAATCGTTTCAAATGGCAGCCCAACGTGGGGCCGATAGATTTAAAATTTGTTTCAATATGTTAGTTGCTTTTTTACTTTCTCGCTACCGCTAACGTAATAGAGAGAAAGTTATGTAGTGCTGCGAAAAAAAGCGGCAAATATTCGTCAGAAAAACTCTTATTGCTCGGCCCTGGTAACGAGAAACTGGATAAATCCACTTGATAAATTTAGAAAAAAAGTCCTCGAATACGTTATGTAGCCAGAATTTAAGTTTTGTGTGTCCTTGATACTGAAACATTGATTGACGCCAAAACGTCTGTTCGTCTGTGAACAAAGCTAGCGGCGTTCAGTCGATTTTCTCTAAAGTTGACTGACTGGCATTTGAAACCATATTTTAATTTTAAGGGGTACTTTATATGAAGCCCCTGGGACATTTTCCAAAATTTTCAAAAATCTCTCCAACATTTTTATTATATTTTGTTGTTGGATGGTGTAAAAGACGTTAAGAGAATGGCGCAGGTCTAATTTTTGTTTAAAACTCTAATAAATTGAAAATTGAAAAAGTTAATTTTTTTCGGCTTCTTCCTATAACTAAAAATATTGAAGATATAGGTTTTTGCCTATTTGAAATGTGTCTTTGAGATGCACAGTTACTCTGCAGGTCCTTTCATGTGATTTCATGTATCAAAGTTCAAGCCTTCAATACATAAGATATAGAAAAGTGTCGACCTTTGGTAAAAATGTATTCGTGGTATAAGATGCCAGTGATTAATACATAACATTTTGGTAACAAGTTATGAAAAATATTTTGTTCCTATTGGACACCTGTCAAAGAATAGAAAAAACTTTAACAATATCTCAAAACTCTTGCAATTCTGCGATAACACAAAATTGAAAAGCACACTAACTAGGCGAGGCTGCATGACTGATACAGTAAGAAAATGTAATTAGTATAAACATTGCAGAATGTATTGAAGCGTATGAGGCACACATGTCTAGATTTTTCAAACCAGACCACGCTCATAGCACAACTGCTCCTCCTTTTTACACATATGTCTAGTAGGGGGGTCCAATGCACCACAAAAATGCCTTTCGCTGACGGGCAAAAGTTCACGGGCTTTCTTGAGCACTCGTGATCAGCGATAGGCTGCCTGTCACTCTCTCCGCCGCCTTCAGGCCCACGCCCTTCCCGCCGGTCCCGCCTCTCTTTCCACGGCGCCCGAGATCTCTCCGGGCGAGTGGAAGGGGGCAAGCCGGGCGGGCGGGCGGTGGGGAGAGAGAGGCGGCGACGGAAAAAAGACGCGGTGTTGTGGCGGCGGCGGCGTACGGTGGTCTAAACGGGATCGAAACAACACAGCATACATGACATGATTACACATGAAATTAAATACATTTATTTAAGATATACAATATTATCCAAACTGGTTGTTTTAGTATTGAATCTAACGAAACATGTTTTTATATGTGAAATATAATAGTCCACTTAATTTATATTGTTTATTTATTTATTTATTATGGCCACCTCTGGCCTGACATTCACCGCTGACGCTACGACTGCTGACTGCACTTCCACAGAGAGAAGCAATTCTGGGCGACGACATTTTTTTTCAATTGTTCACTTAATATCAAATATTTATATCACAGATATGTGTTCTATATTGTTTTGTGTACATTGCTCTCGATGATCACTTAGTTAATCGAAATGGTTTTTTTTTCAAAACTCGTCATGGAAAGTTTAAACTTTCGCCATTTTCAAAAAGGCAGGCCAAGGTCACTCTTGTTAGCGAAAACATCGTACCAAATGTCCACTTAATAACATTAATTAGTTTCATGAAAGTGTTTAGTTGTTTTGTGTAATTGCTCGTCAAAAATCACTTACTTTTGGATAAGGCACTTTTTTTCAAATCTCATCATGAAAACTTTAAACGGTCGCCATTTTAAAAGAAGAAGGCCGAGGCGGTTTTTGTTAACGAAAAAAACATCAACAAATGTCCAATTAATTATAGTTATTAATTTCACGGAAATGTTATTAGTTATTTTCGAGTAATTGTTTGTAAAAGATCACTTAGTTTTGTAAATGGCGCTTTATTTCAAACCTCAAGTAAACTTTTAACGGTCGCCACTTTAAAATAGGCCTGCCGATGCGGCTGCTGTTAACGGAAAACATTAACACATGTCCACTTAATAACATTTATTATTTTCATGGAAAGGTTTTTGGGTTTCGTGTAATTACCCTTCAAAAATAATTTAGTTTTGGAAATGGGGTTTTATTTCAAACCTCCAGTAATCGTTTAACGCCGCCATTTTAAAAGAGGCCAGCCGAGGCGGCTGTTGTTAATGAAAAAAAACATTAACAAATGTCCAATTAATAACATTTATTAATTTCATGGATATGTTTTTGGGTGTTTTCGTGTAACTGCCCATCAATAATGACTTAATGAACGAAAATGACGCTTTTTTTCAAACCTAGTCATGTAAACTTTAAAGCGTCGCCATTTTAAAGAGGCCAGCCGAGGCGGCTGTTGTTAACGAAAAAACATTAACAAAATGCCCATTTAATAACAGTTATTAATTTTCATGGACGTTTTTTACTTGTTTTTATATAATTTCTAGTCAAAGATCACTTAATTAATGAAAATCACGCTTCTTTTCAACCTCAACATGTGCAGTTTAAATAGACGCCATTTTGAAAGAGGTTGGCCAAGGTGGTTGTTGTCAACGATCAACTAATTGAAAATGTTTTATTTAATAACATACTTTAATTTAAATTAGATGTTTTAGAGGTTCAATGTTATTGCTTGTCAAATTTTCCTTATTGCATGTTTCAGTTCTGCAGACCTCAATTTCATATGTTTAAATTTATTGAAAAACAATGAAAGTTCGCAATTAAAAGAAGAATATGTTTGAAAAGAAATTTCAAATATTATGCAAGAAATGGAAATCCGAAAGTTGAGAAGATTAAATATTTTCAAGAAGTAAACGTTCTCGGTAGTATGTGCGAAGGTAATAATACTCTTTCCAAGCACCATTAACGTAAACTTTAAACGGTCATAATTTTGAGAGGGGCAGACCGGGCAGCTGATTTTACCTGAAAAATGTTCAATGGCTGTAAGTATTGATACAAATTATTATTTTTTTCTGATTTCTAGTAATTTGAAGTATGTAGAATTGATATTTATCAAGAAATAATCCTTTTTCAAAAATTAAAATTTGGTGCCTATGCGCAAGTTTTGACCCTGTTCAGACCCACCGTGTGTCGACGGTGGCGGCGGCGGTGGCGGCGTGGCTGAAGCCGCGTGACGGACGAGGGCGCTCCATGTGTAGAGGCGCAGGGAACAATGATTAATTAATTCTTTAATTAAGTAATTAAATTTTTTTAGTGGGACGCGCGAATTTTGTGTTCGCGCCCCATAAGAAACTGTTGCAGCAAGGAACTCCCATAATTTGGCGGGAAGACCACAAAGAGTGCCCAGCTGGGCGAAAGTCACTGCAACTTTATCCGCGCCGAGAAATGTGCTAACATTTATTCAGGCCGGCCCAAGGCGAAGCCCGAGTGAGGTACTGTCCGACACCACTCGCTTCTTTCAGCAACTACCATTGGGAAGGTGAACATAGTGCACCACAGTCCTGCACTAGCTTAAGAGACCCCTTTCCTACTAATAAAGCACGCAAGGAGGGCCCTGGGGTAACACCTTGCGTAGGAATATAATCGATGGCAGTAAAACAATCTCATTGACTAAAGACTGCCAACAACAATGCATAGGCGGTTGCCTAGCGTACATATTGTAATCAAAACTAACCATTACCGAATACCTCGTAACAAATAGTCTATCATAGTAGTAACAAAATCATATAGAATTTGTAGCAGTGCTTAAGCATAACAATTATACAAGATAAGTACAATAAGGAACTGAAAATGCCACGTGGCAGGCCACACAGTATGACCTAAAATGAATAAGCGTTTAAATAAATTAATTAATATCAAATATTGCGACCTCCACCGTCTTCGGGATAAGGGAGAGGGATTTTTTAAGAATCTCCCTAGGATGTTTTGGTAGCTCAGTCGGGATGACGGTGGGCCACATAAAAAAATTGAAATTGGTGGATCAAGGGACGTGGTTCTCTACACTACGTCTTGCGAATCATTCAGATTAAAACACAGATTTCTTAAAACCTTACTATAATCTTGAGATGAAAAATTTGTTGGCATAGAAATCTCATACACTTGACACTCATAAATACATAGAAAAAACAAAATACGCTGTCAATTGCTGAAAATAGAATACACAAGAAAATTCTTAAATCTATACACCCCTTCTCTTTGCTACTTTACTAATTTACACTGTCTTTCTCTTCAAATCAAAATTTTACTAGGCCTTCACACATTCTTTGGTAACATTTATATTCTCTTTCATGTAACACAAACATTAAGTTTTTACTGTTTTCTATTTTTACAAAGAATAAGGATAAAGAAAGATTGATTCTGTAAGTTATAAAAAAATTACTCTCTTCTCTAACTAGCTGAACATTAAATCTTTTTTTCTCAGTTTACACAGAATTACTCTATCTGCTTCGTTAAACGAGGTCTGGGCACTAGAACGTTGGTGGCGATGGTGTAACGGTTAGCGTATCGGAGCGTAGCCAACAAAATTTCAGCTGAGGGTCTCCGTCGACCGAGGAGGAAAGACTATCATGGATGGGGCTTATTCAAGGGAGGATCTAGCCAGTGCACATAATTTTTGCACTGGTCGCAACAACAGGCCCTGTCTAGTTCTTACTTCAACAGTACGCACAACCCTGGCTTGATCAGGGAACAATTTCTCCACTACACCTAATTTCCATTGAGAGGGAGGAGATTCCTCAATTAAAAGCACTAAATCATTTACACCAGTGGTGGTGACTCCCTTTTCCCCTTCACCCTTTGTTGTAAGGTGTGAAGGTAGTTTCGCGACCAATACTTCCAAATTACTGCTAATTTGTTATTTAAATTGAGGAACTGTTGCGCAGGAGTTATCTGCACAAGAGGCGAGTTAGTATCTATTGGAAAATAATTAAGTGGGTGCCCGTAGACTAAGTGATTCAGGGTCAAAATTAAGTTCACACTCAATCTGTAGATGTGACTTCAAGCAGTCTTGAGTTCAAGCAAGCTTCGATTTTTGCTAAAAGAGTGTACAAGGTAAGCAAGGGCACAACTTGTTGCCCTAAAGCGCGACGCAAATGGAATTAAGACTTTTTACACAAGCCTCGGCAACGAGTTTCGTGTGGAGAGTATGTGGGACAGAATGCCTGGAAGTACCCTGCACTGATACAAATTTGGTGATAACCTCTAAATCCTGAGAGGAAGGGACAAAGCGATTAGCCTCTGCGTTGATACGACTAGCCCTTTTGAATGTACTAGCATTATCACTATACATGTGCACAGGGTAACCTCTTCTCGACTCAAACGTTCAAGAGGCCGCAATGAATTGAGAGGAAGATAGGTTTTCCACAATTCTAAATGCGAGACTTTCGTGAATGGCATATAAACACGGCGATCCAAGTCTTCTGAGACACTTTGGATCTCGTAAGAGACGGCTTTGTCAATATTGGCCCACAATAATCTAAGGATGTGTGAGCCCATGGCCGAGAAGGATTAACACGGCTAGGAGGCAATGAACCCATGATCTGCCCAACAGCTTGCCAGCGCTTGCAAGTCAAGCAAGCATTGATTACCTTTTTTGTTACCCGTCGTAGGGAGGAATCCAAAACCGCTGGCGCACACATCCCATCATCAGGGATAAGCCCGCATGTAGAAATGCGAGGTGTATCATTTCTAAGAAAAGGACAGTAAATTTGTGGTTAAGCGGAACTATAACAGGATGCTTGTTTAACCTCTCCACCTGAGAATGCATTAAACGGCCACCCACCCGCAAGAGCCCATCAGGGCCTAGATGAGGATTCAAGCTAAGGAGAGATGACTTGGGAGGTAATCCCTTCTTTGTTGAGCGTGCCTATATTCAAGGGGGTACATGTTTTGCTGAATGAGCCTTATGATTACCATTGTGGCTTCTCTCATTCAAGAGGGGACAACCAACCCCGTCTCCTCGTCTGAGCAGATGCAGGATCAATGCAAGCACAATTCCGGCTCGTATATTGTTAATAAACCTAAAACATAGTGCAAAATCCCTTATCAACTTGTGATATTTTGAGTATCTGCTAAGCAGCACTTGAACAAAGGAATTTTGCGTTTCACCACCATCTGAAGAAGGCATACTTGTTTGGTAGCAGTGAACATACACAGAGAGAGTCCACCTTACCATTTTCTGCTACCTCAGCGTCGACGAAAGGCTTGGCCCACTTAGACACTGGCTCCTTCACCACTGCGGTCCTAAAAACCAGAGTGTACTGTGTTGGCAGTACCTGGGGGGAGACACCCGGGTTAGCAGATCGGCGGGATTCTGCTTTGAGCTTACATGGCGCCCAACAAGATAGTGGATAGGATACCACTATCTATTTGAGACTCTATGGGCAGTGAAAGCATTAAGCTTATTGCTTTTCACCAACCAGTGCAAAACAATAGAACTATCTGAAAAAGATACACTTGATTAATTGAACACACAATTTCCAATGCTCTCACTACCTTCTTGGTCAATTCTACCAACAACAATGCACTACACAACTCCAAGCGAGGAATAGTAGAGCCTGCTAGGGGAGCAAATCTTGATTTAGAGCACAACAAGTGGCTATGCCTAACGGATGCAGAAATCATGATTAACAAGATACAATGCAGCTCCGTAAGCCTTATGAGACGCATCACAAAATCCTACCAGGCAAGACGGAAGGTGACCCTGGGGTAACACCTTGCGTAGGAATATAATCGATGGCAGTAAAACAATCTCATTGACTAAAGACTGCCAACAACAAGCGAGGTCAGAACAAAGAGGAGTATCCCAATGCAACTGCAAAGACCACAATGTTTGCAGAAAAAACCTCAACTTTACCAGGAAAGGATTCCAAAACCTAATGGGTCATAGATAGAGGCGATCAAATGCAACACAACCCTTTTGTAATACACGGGAATTTGAAAGTGTTTGGATCGGAGTAATGCAAAGTGTGTCTGTATCGGTGTTTTTAAGTCAAACCCAATATTCTGTGTGTACCGCCCAAGGCCAGAGGCGTGGAAGAGTATTGTGCGGGGGTACTATTTTAGAGTGGCCAAAACAATGAAGAATTGCTATTGACCTTTCTCAAATTAACATGAGCCCCTTTGAGCACTACTGCAATCCTTTGAAACAAGGATGCTGCCTTCTCAGCACAGTCGCTCCCAAACAGTAAGTCATCAACATAAAATCCATGCCTGATGGCTGAAGCCACTTCAGGATCAATTTCATTTATCTCTTCAGCCCACTTGTTAAGACACCTTGTACTAAGAAATGCGGATGTCGCCATGCGATATGTGACAGTTTGCAACGTAAAAAGTTTAATAGGGTCCTGAGGGTTCTCTCTCTACAAAATTCTCTGAAATTTAGTATCATTATCATACACCCGAACCATTCTATACATTTTCTCAATGTCTGCTGTGAAACAAACATTGAACAATCGAAATCTAAGCATGATGTCAAAGAGCTCTGATTGCACGTTTGGGCCAACGTAGAGTAGGTCGTTCAAACTTAGTCCAGAAGATGATTTGGCACTACAATTGAAGACCCACACGCAGTGGCGTATCAGATGAATGTGGATTCAACACACAAAATGAGGTATAAAACGAAAGGGACGCGCTACCTTACTGACGCATTCAACTGCAGCCCAATTCCATATATCTCGCATGAACTTGACATAATTATGCTTTAGTTCCCCATCCTTAGCAAATCTGCTTTCTAAAGCAAGCAAAATCTGTTTGGCTACAAAATGCGAATTCCCCAATAAATGTGGAGGACGTTTAAAAGGCAAAGAGACGCAAATTGCCCATCTCTCCAACCTGAAGGTGTCATCATTAAACTTTTGTTCACAAGGATGATCCAAGTGTGAGAAGTTTCATCACGAGAAAGAAAAATCCTCTCAGAATTCCAAACATTCTAATAATCATCGACTAAGGAGGGAGAGTGGGCAGTCAAGAAAAAATACTGATCTGGGGGTGCCGCACTTGGCAACAGTGTGGGCAACTGATCCCCCGCAATGACAGTTCCAAACTTAGTATCAAGAATAAAAAACATTTAACAATGACTGCTCTTTTTAGTGTTAGCACTTGAAAAATAAGGAAGAGCTTAATAAAATGTCTAATTTTTAGGAATATAGAATTGGTCATCAGCCAGTTTTAGGCCGGCAGGCAGCTTCAGGGCAGCTAAATTAATGTTCCTCCGAGGGTGATTTGGAAATAGCAGGACCACTAAACATTTTATTGCCCTTTTCCACCTACAACACCGCGAGGAGATTAACACATGAACTCTAGCATTTGAACCAGAAGTAAGGGCATTAATAGTATGAATGGTAGCATTATTGCCTTATTCTTTTGAAACGGAGGGCCTGTACCAGTGATTCGGTGATCAAGGAGACTTCACTACCAGAATCAAGTAACGCCCTAGCGGGCAGGGTTTGGCCCAATTCATTTGTTACTTTTAGGATGGCTGTGGGAAGGAGAGAACCAACATTAAATGTCCTGGCTACGAACCAAGTGTGACAATGTGGAAGCCTTAGTATCGTGTGCTTGTTTGCAGTATTCTGGGTGGTAGATGCTGGTCCAGCAGAGGTGTTGGGGACACTAGAAACAATGAGGTGATGCCAGATTATGGACATTTTGTGTTGCTCTTTGTGAAAAACTTATGAAACCTTGAATGATGGTTCTTACCACATCTTTTACAACTTCGCTGTGGCAATGATGAGAAGGACCTTCTCCTTCGAAGACAGTTG